>SEOQ01000250.1:0-33101 GCA_004679275.1 Dentipellis fragilis
CTTCAGCTTTGTTTTCTTTGATATCACCATACAAGGCGTGCTCACCGTCGCTTCTGTTAGGCTGCACATCACACTGAACAACTCCGGGCTCTACCTTTGTCATCCTCGCTGGATGACAGTTTCAGGCCAGTGAGCATCATCTCCAATTTCTTCAACTGCGCTTCTGACTCTGCCCACTTCGCGTTCGAATCTGCCCACCTCGCATCCGACTCTTTCAACCGTGCATCTCTGGCAACCAACTGCGCCTTTTCGGCCTCCATCTCTTCGCGTGCTTCCTGCAATTTTGCTTCGTGAGCCTCCACGTTCGCTTTGTGGGCCTCCAATACTGCGCGATCACTCTGCAGTTCTGCTTTGAATTCCTCGAATCTGACGCGCCGCCATTCCAGCCGAGCTTCTAGTGCATCCTTCCAAGGTATTGATCTATCCAATTCTTGGGCCATATCTTCTAACTCTTCAGTCAAGCCCTGGACTTCCTGTTCAAGTTCATCAATATATACATTCGCTAATAATCCTTGACATGAGCGCCAATCGATGAACCGACTGCTAGACAACCCGGGCGTACCTGCAATCAGGACAGTGCTATTGTTATGCTCTCCCCTTCCTCCTTTGGACCGACCTTCTGCTTGAGCAACTCGAGCTGTGCTCTGTCCCCCTCGCCCGCCGGCGCGCAGCGATTGTAGCCGCCGCTTTACGCTGCGTACTCGTCCTTGGCGCCCGTTTCCCGCGGAATGGTTGCATCTCTGGATTCACACACTTACCCTTCCTCTTTCCCTTGTCGAAATATGGTTCCTCGTCTTGCTCCTCGTCATCCGTCTCAGGCTCTTCGCTTCGCCTCCGTGCCCGCCACTGCTCTTCCGCCCATGGAGGTGAACAGCTCTCGCGGCGCTTCTCGGGCAGCCGGACTCTGGTGTTTGCGGCTTCACTATCTGCGGGCCGAACGTATGGCTTCAAAAAGGAGCCCCGGTCGCTGTCCTGCGCGCCATGCTCGTCACGGTGTCGGAGGTCAGAGCTGCGTGTGAAGGTGTTCGACGCGGCCTCAGGTGAGTAAGCAAGAGGGAGGAAACCGCGGGGCGCCGCAGCTTTGGGCGGTACAGAGATGGTAGAGTCGGGCTCTTCGTGGTTGAGGAGGTCTTGTATCGAGAGCTTACTGCGCAGTGTGTGGATTGGAGGACCAAATCCAGGGATGCGGAAGTCTTGGACCGGCTGAGGGCTGTTGCAACGCCTTGCTCTGTTTGGATGTCATGTCAGGTTTGGCTTGCCATTGTTACGGGTATAAAATCGTTGAAGGACTCACAGCTGAGTACGATGATTGACAGCACTCGGTAACGAGCGCATTTCGTGGCGTGAAGAATAGGTGTGTGGCCACATTGAATATGCAAGAGCGTGGGACGTGAAGGTTACGAGGGAGGTAGGAACAGCGGTAGATCGAGACGCCTTACTTATAGACGGTCTCCAAGTCTCCTTGGATTGAACATACTTGGTCGGTGGCCGTACCTGGTCGCATGACGGACTTTGATCGTATGGCTGCCTGTGGTCGGTCAAGGTCGTGCGCTGAGATAAAAAGAAGGACTCGAGTACAACGTGGAAAAACTTGGTCGGCCAACCGTCATGCATTGCCCTGCGACAGCCTGTATTAGGATCTGAGTTTATAGGAAGCAGGATCCGTGGCCTTGTCCTTGCCTTTGTCATTGTTGATATGAAGCTCTTCGTCTTGCTCGTCGTCATCTCAGGCACTTCACTCCGTCTCCGGGCCCGCCACTGCTCTCTCACCCCCGACGCTGAAAGGCTCGCACGGCGCTGCTCACGGTACCCATGTCGGCGGGTAGGACGTATGGATTGAACACCGAGCGCCAGTGCGTCCGACGATCACGGTCGCTGTCTTGTGTGCTAGCGCTATGTACGTTGCGATCTTGGACGACGGAGCTATGTGATCGCATGAAAGATACTCATCGTGTGACTGCATGCGTATCTTGCGGTCCGAGCGAAGTACAGTGCGGAAGGACTCGGGTGGCCAGCCTTGGATGCATAGCCACGTAATGCAAGCACGCATTGGGATCTACTAGGAGGAGGTAATGCCATAGCTCTCGATACTCGCGTGCCCACCGTCAATGTCACGAAGTTCAGTTGACTAACGTTCCAACATTTCACTCCCGGACCGCACGCCGAGCACTTGGCACAATAATGGCCCCCCCTAAATTGAGTCTACGACTGGGAATGATTTGTACCCTGGACAGGCCTGAACACAGAGAATATATTCAGTTCGTATTTCGATGAGTAGTAGGCCTATTCTACATTATATCTTCTAGGCTATACGGAAAGTGCACCCGACCATTTTCGATACTGTACTCCCATGCCCTATCATCTATATCGCGACGTATTCGATTCTCGCTATCTAAGTGGCAGCCAAATCTGTTTCTCTCACAAGATATCTCTAACTTTTTCTCAAATTCTTTATGTTGTGCCTCCAGTTCTTCATCTTCCTGCCTGCGAATCTTGGCCGCATTTTCGGATTTTTGATCTATCCTCACGAGTCGTTGATTCAAATTGTCGCATTTCTGCTCAAGTCGTTCGTGGTTCCTTTTAAAATCACTCCTTAACTTCCTCGCTTCCAAAAATTGTTGCCTGTGTAACTCGCGATAGGCGGAGTTGGACGGCTGAACTTCGGGTTGTGGAAAGTCGAAGGCAGTTGCAAGTCGGATATTTCGATCTTGACCGGACGGCTTTGGCGGTTCGCGAGCAGTAGGCCCACCGTCCGTCAATGATCGCTGATGATACCTTTGATAGTGATTTGGATTGACTTGTTCCCCCTTCATCCTTTTATGACATCAGTAACACAATGAATCTGAAAAAGGTTCGATGAAGAACGGCTCACGCTTCGCAATCACTCCAATAGTTCGCGCGGTGGCACGTGGCGTCAGGAGAGCGTTGTCGAGAAAACGGTCAACAATAGGTTGAGAGGGTTGGCCGAGGCCAGGATAGGTACAACGGGGAATGTCGAGGTAAATGGTAAACCTGCAGACTAGACCGCAGCCTTATATACTCAGTAGAACACGCACAACTCGCAGCACGGCCAGAGTTTAGCCTAGGGGAGAAGGCTGATGCAGGTAACATGGCGCCTCCGTACGCTTCGGCATGCCTCAACATGAACACCAAAAGGCACGCCAGTCTACCCACATAGCACAAATACGCCTATCTGTCATCATAAGAAGCACCAAAATGGAGATCATGCGCACGGCAGTGCTTTGAGAGTGCCGCCAACATGCGACACATATGTACGACAGAGGCAACGGATATAGATATGATGCGCTTTTCGCATTCGCTAAAAAAAGAGCTCAGAGAATCAAATGCACAAATGTGCCATGACTATCGTGTGCTCACAATCGACGGGGAAGTATTGTCCAGGGAAGCCACTCGCGCGACACTTCTCAAGTATCGAGTGACCCGCAATATGTCCAACGAATCGACCACGCTTACATTTTTGGTTCCGCCAACGTCAGATAGTGGTGCGCATCCTGAGTATAAGGAAACCGAGGTGAAGTAGCGCAAAATCACTCACAAGACATGTATCATGATAGATCTCGTCTAGATTAGATGCCAAATAGTGCTGTGAGTCCTCGTGTATGTACCAGCTTTCTGGGAGGGGTCCAAATGTGACGATCTATGCATACAGTGAGGAGCCATGGCGGTAGGGCGATGCGTTCACTGTGAGTGCACTCACGGTCGTCGGCGGCCAATGGGTAATATTCTAGTTTAGCGCCCGAACCGTGGGAGCCCGAGGAGGTTGGTTTCGGGGATCTCCGAGCGTCTCCGCGCGAGCCGATTGCAGTAGCATTTTAGTTACCAGCTTCGTGACAACAGACTTTCCTCAGCTACTGCCAGGCCATAATTGGTGTCCCTTCATGAGTGCGTCCATGCCGGCACCTTCTGTCTTTCCGGCGAACAAGCTTTAATACGTGCTCCGACGCGACTGATTTTCTCTTGGCACGACAAGACAGTACTATGAGACCCTGCAATGCATCATTTTCCCCTTCATAAATATCTGCCACTACGAGTGCGCAATTCCGTTCCAGAGCACTTGTTCTTCGGTCGTCACGGGAAACAATATGGCTGGCTAGTAGAAGAAGAGGTTGGTAATGTAGTGAGTGTGAATATCGATATTGATTCACGGAGCCTGGGTTCCTTCCAAAGCCGATTATATCAATACATTTATCGCGTTGTCCTGAAGAACAATTGCCTCCTCCGTGTCCCCCCTTGACATTTAACTCGTTCTAGGCGTCCCCCAAGCATGCCTATATCTCCTTTCAGCCTGCGTCCCTATCTTTAAATTGTTCCTTTGCGTCTTCCAACCTTTCCTCTGTGTTCTTTAGACGCTCCACCGCGTCCCCAGGCTCCATGTCTCTTATACGCGCCTCTGTACCTGTTGAATACGAGTCCCTGTCTCTTGACTGCTCCTTCATATCTCTCAATCCTGCATGTGCACTGTAAAGGTTTAGCTCGTGGAATTGATGGCGTACTTCACTATTCACGTCGAGCAGTTCTTCGATGTCGGATAATGCTTGCTTATACTTATCCAACAGTTTGATGTATTCAGCGAGCAGTTTGCGGTATTTAGCGAACAATTTACTACGTGCATCTTCTGGAGCCTGTACTGAGCAACTGGCCGAGTCGGGACGTTCGTGATGCATCTCAGCCCCTCCATCATGCGGCGAGAGCTGTTTGCCCCGTGCCGCAACGGCTTCATCAGGGAATCCGCCCGAGTTTTGCATGCTCCGATAAGCAGCTTATATTAGCTTATAAACCCTATAATCGTTATAAACGCTGCAAGTGCTTACTGCGGTAGAAATTTTACGCATGCGGCATACAATCATCATGCATGCGGAATGTGAGATTGTGCAAGTTTTCGCAACCTATCAAAATATTGCAGCCAGCAGCTCCCCCAGCTCCCCCAGAAGCTCAGAACATGCATAGAGTACCAGAAAACAGATATATTCGTGGTATAAACAGGTACAGGCCATCTAGTACCACTGATCTCTATCACAGGCAACGGACGCGACGGTAGAGGGGTAGGTCGACGCGATGGAGTCGAAGTCGCTGGTGTGCGAAGACGAGGATGCGGCACTCGAGATCGGGCGCGAGTCGTATGCGTGTGCGTACGCGCTGGGTGGAGGTGCGGGTGCGGGAGTGCTGGGCGCCTTGTACGCTGATGGTGCGCCGTGCGTTTTCGAGGGTGCGCCCGACGTTTCGCGTGAGGGTGTTCCATGCGCTTTAGAATGAGGTGCTCCGGACATCCTGGAAGATGGCGCCGCGGATGTCCTGGAAGACGGTACCGGTGTTCCATGCGCCATGGATGACGACGCCGACGCACCACTATACGCCGTAGATACCGATGCCGCATGCGCTTTATGCGAAGGCGTCCCATGAGCTCTATCCCGGTCTCTATGTGATGGCGCCCCCTGAGCTCTCGACGCCGACGGTGCTTCAGATGGTGGAGATCTGCCAGTCCCGGCACCAGTGGAATACAAAGCTGCACCGTCGCTAAGTGATCGTGCTAAATGTGCATGTGTGCGTGTGTATGGTGTGCGTGCAGGCGGTGGCGCTGCAGAGGTCATAGGTGTTGCTAAAAGATCTAATGTGAGTAAACGGCGTGGGGTAAGGAGATTGCAAGTGCAAGTCGAGCGTATGGATGCACGCGTCTTGCGGCGTGCACGTTTGGAGCCATGATGCACTCTCGGCCCCGATATAGCAACAGCCTGCGTGTAGCCAGAAACAAAGCTCAAACTTATTTGCGCTCATATTGTAGACGATATCTTTGTATTGCAATAAGTTATAATCAACAGGTCTCCGTCCCATAGTACGAGACGGGACAGAATGAGATGGAGGCATTCAACGACATTAGGCGGAGGCGTAGAGCGTGAGACATGGTGCTGAATGGTATTGTACAAGGCATGAAATATCTAAAGATCGGGAAGTCATAAGCAGATCTAGAGGCTTAGTTGGACGTGAGCGACACGTCTTGGATCCAACGCGTGAAGAGATCCTGTAAACCAGAAGAGTCAGCGCCGGCAGTGTATACACAAACAGCATGATACATACCAGGGCTGCCTCGGACTGGTCGAACGGCACCATATGCCTGTAAGAAAACGAACCGTGAGTTGATAAATTGCCAAAGGAGTAACTTCAACCACACTCACCCAGCCTCGAAAACGCTCACAAATGTGACATTGCCCGCACCGAAGCCACCTCCGCCGGCGCTGCGGACCTCACCTGCGACACGGCCAGACTCGCTGCTGACCCACTTCGTAGACTTCGACGCCGCAAACTCCTTGTGGAAGCTGTGTTCGAGCTGCTCCATCCAGCGTTCGTTACCCTACAAACACAGTAAGCATGAGCGTTAACCAAAATCAAATCAAAGGACGCACGATAAAGTTGCACATCGCATCTGTCGCGCAAGGCCGAGTGATCAGCGCACATATGAATTTCACACAACGACGGGACACGTACCAGCATTGCCGGCGTACACCAACAGCCTCACTCCGTCGTCGATCAGCTCGGGAAGTAGCGCGGCGCTGTTCCGCATCCCATCGCCCTGGAACAAGAACGCCTGGTTGACTTCCATATTACATGAGGCAAACTCCATCGAGGGGTCAACGCCGAGCGCTGCCTTGTGCGCCGGGTCATTCATCCAGGTATCAATCCAGCCCATCTCGCGGTAGCACAGATCGCCGTCCTTTGAGCGGTCGCACTTCTTACGCACGTCGTACAGGTTCAGGCCGGTCTCTGCACTCCGCCATCAGAAAGAACACTTGAGGTAAGGGAGGGAGAACACGCACGCTGCAGGGGACCGTAGAGCTGTGCATTGCAGTACAACGCCGCAGGCACGCACGTCAGGCGCGAATTGAAGTCATAGCACGATTTAATCAACCGCTCGCACGTCGGCACCTTCGTCCTCAGCGCCTGGCACTCGGGGCCGTCGGGGTCGCTGTAAATGGGATACGGGCCCTCGCATGCAAAGTCCACAATCGCCGGCATCTGCAGAAGCGGGTCCGTCAAGCCATTCGCCAAAACGACCGACGCGAGGTTGATGTGGCGCAGAGCGCTAGCCTCCTGCGCGCGAGCGAGATCCTGGTTGTTCTTGTGGATGATCGACGCGATGTTCGGGGCGTATGTGCCGCCGTAGCTTTCGGCGGCGAGATGGAAGGGCTTGTCCGCGTGCTTGGTGTAGCGCGAGAGGAAGAGCTCGAGGAATGCATAGACATCCTGCCCAGCGACAGGGCTCGTGTGACAGTCGAGCCGTCGGACGCATAGGAGAAGCCGACATTGACAGGCTGGTCGAGGAAGATGATGTTCGCGTTCTCATTCCACGCGTACTTGTTCAGCGTCGTGTTCTTGCCCTCGTTCGTGATGCGGCACGGGCCGAGCTCGAAGAGCAGACCTGTGGACGAGCTGCAGCCGGGGCCGCCGTTCAGCCAGAGCACGAGCGGGTCCTTGGCGGGGTCGTTGCGCGACTCGAAGAACCTGCACATGTTCGAGTGCGGTGAGCGTCAATTGCAACGACGCATGCTGCGCAGCACGTACCAGAAGAACAGGTGTTTGCCGTCAGAGATGTCAAGGTAGCCGGAGTACTGCTGCACGGAGGCGTCGCAGAGGTCGGGCTCGGTCACTCGCAACGAGTGCTCAGGAAATGACGAATGCTTCACGAGCTCGTCTATACAGGGTTGGCGTCAATATGTTAACGACGCGATCGAACAACAACGGAGGCGAACTTACAGGTCAGACCGTTCTGTTTCACAAACTCCTTGCCACCTTGAGTCCACGTCTCGACGTCTTCGCTGTTTGACGTGATGACATCCTCCACGGTCTGCACAACATGCTCGACGCCCTTGGCAATCTGCCCAAAGATACCGCCGGTTGAGATATCGGAGTATGCTGCAAGATCACCCAGGACAGCCTGCAGCTCACTCGCTGGGACAGCGAGGACTGATGGTATAGACAGAAGGCCGAGAAGGATGGAGGCCTTCATGGTACGGAGATGGTCGTGGTTGAAGGTCAGGGACTCGAGTGCGGTGCCAGTGGCTGACGGCAACAAGCAACCTCGAATGGCAGTCGGCGCTTAGCGTCATGACTATGCGTCCAAGTTCCGAGTCCCGTGTGCGCGTGCACGGACTCGCTTGCAACAAATCGCCAGTACACGGCGGCAATATTTATGAATAACAACAGTGATAGTACATACATACACATATCTAAAGTGATGGCGAAGGTCCGTAGAAAGAGGATTTTTGATATACGAAGGGAATCTCGAACCGAACGACAAGTAAACTCATCAATAGAAACCCGCGCGACAGCAACGAAGATAAAGCGCTCTAACGAGCTAGCTGACGAGCACCCGTCGAATGATATCTGAACCATGAGCAAGGGCGAAAAAAATAAAGTGCGAAGATAGAAGCTAAAGAGATCTTAACGAGGCCAGTAATTGCAATGTATTGTCCATTTTGTGATGATGTTGATGATGTTGATGATGTTGATGATAATGCGTGGTGGATTGTTTTGGATGGTTGTTGAGATGCAAGTGCAACGAGTAAATCGACAGATCGCGGCGGTGATAATGGAAACATGAGCTTGCGAGATTGGTGCTTGATACGTTCCGATATTTGCATTGGTGTATGATTAAGGTTTGTGGTGGGAGTATCTTGATATTGAAGACGATGATGTACTGAGATGCTGGAAGCGATGCTAAGATAAAACCGAGAAAGATTGCAGATTCCATGTTGCAAGGTGCGAGACAGGCCAGGGGCACGTTTAGTACCCGTAGTAGGCACGCTGGAGATAAAATCAGCAACTAGCAACGCGCTGTGAGGACCACACGCTTACCATCCTGTCGCTGATGGATGCATTTATATCAGCGCACGCGCGTGTAGAAGAAATCGATAACGACTTACAACAACCAAATGACCTTCGAACCGGTCTTGCAGCCGCGGAGGGTGACGATATGACCCCGGATCGAGTCGTAGAGCAAGGTGCGCTGATCCTTGTCCACCTAACGAGCACATGGTTAGGTCGACGATCAATCCACGGAACAATCGCTTCCTTACGTTGGGGAGTACAGCAGCAATCAGTTGACTACCCGTGACGGACAGCGCCAGATCGACAATGATGGCCCTACGGCCCCTAGAGCAGATGGTCAGATGCGGAAGGGATGTTCCCGAATGTTGACGTACCCTTTGGCAGACTCGCTCATCCGCTTGACAATTTTATCCAACGTCTCCTTCCCTCCTTCCTTGAGCGCCTTCGTGATCGACTTCGATCCTTGTTCGTTTGTAGCAAATTCAAGAAGACCTGCAACTAGATGGTCCAGGGGTCATCTGGCGATGCTGCGCCGACCCATGCTCTAAAACTGCACGAGTGATTAGATTTGGGAAAGCGAAGGGCGTTGACCCTCACTCACTATGCTGGATGCAGTACGAGCCCCACTGGTTCTTCGCGACTTCGCTGAAAACGAGCTGCCCCTGGTTGAGGAGCTCATCAACAATGCCGTCCTTCGCGGACTCCTCCAGGTTCTCAAACGCGTGCTGAAGTGCATATGTTGAGTAACATCCCGGCTTCGTGCATTGAAAAACGTACCTGAACCACCAAAGAGCCGGTCTCATGACAAGCGAGGGACGCCCACTTGCCCTTCAGGGACTTGTTGACACTAGATAGGGAAGAGATCAGAGATTGTTCCATTCGACCTTCAACGGAATGCACGCACTAGGCGAAGATTGGTGGAGCGGGAGACGTCCAGGTCAATTCCATGATCTACACCAGCGCTGTAAGCCCGTGAACGTAAAAAAAGCTCATGTACACCGTATGCTCACCTTACTCCATACGTGAGATGCATGTTTGTTCACAAGCGTCTGAGCGGGATCTCCAAGGAGCAACTCGGAGACGATGAGAAGGCGGACATCTTCCTCGCAATCCAAGGCCTTCTGAAGAACATGGCAGCCATAACAGTTAGACGCGAGTTCAACGACGCGGCCCCTGAAAGGAATGACGACGGAATTAGGTCGATTACAGAAAATGATTGGTGAGAAAAAGGCGTTACCTCATGCAATGAACAATTTTCCTCCTTTCGTCCGGAGTCGACGCAGCCTCCAGGCATCTCTGAACAGCCCAGTTCCCAAAACTAGATAAACAAGTGAGCATATAGTCGCCGACAAATTTCTTAGGAGGAGACAGACCGGTGGGCCATCATCTCAAAGCCTTTGGCGCATATAGCATCGATGATTTTGCCGCGCTCCTGCAGGTCCGCAACCTTGAGCTTCTGTTGCAGGAAAATGGATGCCTGCTGGTCGGAGGATTTGATTATCCGAGACACAAAGAGATGATAAGGGGGAGAAGAGGACGGATGGAGCAGTGACAGGAAGTTGATCGGCTATGCACGGGTGTATGCGTCAATGCTAGGAACTTGAGACATGCGACAGATCGAAATACCTCGTGAGCTTGAGACTGAGGCTGGCTAGAAGGAAGGTCCGGGAAATTGGTCTGGAAAGCCGGAGAGCGAGCCGTAGAATTGTCCTCGGCAAGACCAGCCTCACGAACGTTGTCGTCAGACCTCAGCCAGTCAGGAGACACATCCAGCCTATCAGGGCGCCAGGACATGGACGGCATGGGGCGATGGTCACCACGATGAGCAGGAGGCATCATGGACGGGAAGGGTTGGGTCGGCGAAGTCGCCTCAGAGAACGAGTCAAAGAACGGATAGGCGTTGGGAGCCTGAGGGAACAGTGCGGGGTGCTGCAATCCTTGGAAGGACTGCGCATACATGTCGTTAGAACGGCGCAGAATGTCGGAGTCCAGCATAGACCCCTGGGGAGACGGCGCGGAAGAGTGGTAACCGAAGGAAGTATTAAGCTTTAAATCGGGAGCACGAGCAGGGGAGTCGGTAGGGGTCATTAAAGCAGACGTAACTGAGACCGGAGAAAGGTCAGGAGAGGTATTAATATTACGAGGTGCTTGAGTAAAGGGAGCGGGCGAGTTGAGATTAAGAGCACGAAGCAGCTGCTCGACATGCTACGGAACGCATCAACAAAAATTGTTCAACGACAGTGAGAGAGACTTACGATGTTGTCCATGTCAGGGCTGTTCTTTTTTCTGCCATCGCCAATGGCGCCGACGTCCTTCTTGCGACCGTCGCCGAGGAAGCCGACGGGCCCAAAGACATCCTCGGCGGTGGGAGGAGCCCTCCCAGCCGCAGCGCGCACGGGCTCGGGTCTGCCGTTTTTGTCCTCGTCGGCCGAGCGAGAGAAGGACGCGATGGCCTGAGGCCACGTCGTCTCGTTCGGCTGGGGCTGGGGCGCCCAGATGGAGGACGAGAGAGAACGAGAGGGAGACTCGGGGATGGACTTGTAGAAGGGGACAAAGGACTGAGACTGAGCGGTAGACCCCATGGCTGCGGCGCGGGAGATGGTGGTTGGGGTGAAGAGGGCAGGCGGGCGACGATCCGTCTTTTATACGAACGTCGCCGGCCATCGTCGTCGTCGCCCACTGATCACACTCACCTGCCTTATCCAGCAGCCCGAACACCATACTGGACAGCAGCGCACGTCTCCCACGCCACGCTCTGACAGTGACAAGCAGTCGTCTTCTGTGAAGACTTTTGGCCCAGAAATCAGATATTCATCCTGGTGCGCCTGCTGGGATTCATCATCAGCCCAGTTGAGTCCTGAAACATCGCTGATCTTCTTAACGTCGAAGGTGCGGGGCAGCAGCAGCAGTTAACGGGCTTCCATGCAGCTACGAGCACCCCGATACGACGTCTTCAGGCCATGCAGAAACCCACAAGCGAGCGGCGACGTATTCCGATGCCGACGTGCCATCAAATAGAACCGCATTCGACCTCGCTAGTGCTGACAGTCTCCGACTGATATGATGCCATATTCTAGCAAACAGAACATCAGTTGCAAACGGAAAGCCTGCTAACCGTAACACCTATACGTTGAAGCTCAAAGTGAAGCGATAGTTATTCCCGAAAACAGACGCATTGCTGTTGATAAAACATCCACATGATCCTGTAAAGCAAGTGACAAGCATGCGGATGAAAAGAGGCGAGGAACCAACTTGAAGCAGCATCATGCGAATCCGGCCAGACGATGATCTGCTATGCGTTACCGATCACGCGCAGCTGCAATCACCTCTAAATGCAGGCAATCTGTTCAAGCCGAACCATCCTGCACGGACGGTAGGAGACAGTGTGGAGACGAAGCTGGCTTGCTCCATGGGCAAACACCATAGACTCGTCCCAGTGCTCCAAGCACCGCGAACCTAGCTATAAGCCGTATCGTACGGCAGGCCAGATCGTGTGTTGGTATATGCGAACCTGAATGCGCTATTGCAGATTGCAAATACGACATGCTACGCACCCACACGGAGCCTAACAAGCTCCGTTCAGTCAGCGCTGGCGGGTCCACAAACAGGGCCAAGAGAACAGCTCACTGAACCTTGTCTAATCCAAATCCAGCTCCAGATGCTCAGCTAGCATTGCGCGCGCGTCGTTGCGATCTTGCTCCCCACATAAACACCCCCTTCCACAAACTCTCCAACCTCTCTAGATTGCACGCTCCTTCACCCTCTCTAAGTAGCTCCTTCACCCCGCCCCGACCCCTCGATCGAGAGCCAACCGTGACGCCACGGGCACATCGGGACCAGTGCGTGCATCAGCCCACCTACGCCCAGATCTCGAGCACGATGTCAGCTGACGATCCACGATACCATTCGGGACTGCGATGCGTAGATAGGTGGAGAAGCTCGCACGCGCGTGCCTTACGCGAGTCTACGCAATAGACCAGGTTTGGCGCCGGAGTAGGAGATACTGCAAAGGCTCGTGAATACTTCCCACTAAGACTTAGTAAGAGCAAAACTTCGCAGCGCACCGACAAGAACACGGTACCCAAGTACAGCTAAATTGCCTCGCGCAGGGTCATGCGCGCATATACGCACGAAGTCCAGGCCCAGCGGGATCCGCTGCACAAAGTAAGCGCAGGCAGCTCGGAATCGGGGGATAAGATAAAGCCCGGGGACATCTGATGGTCCTGGCCGCGCGGGGTCAATGAACCTGTCAACGGGCATAAGCACGAGCACTAACACTGTAACAGGTGCTTACCTTGCCGTCCTTAGTTCTGGAAATCTAAGTAGTCCGCGCGATCGCATTGCAAGGCCATGGCAGGAGAGTCGGGCTACATGGGCTGGACAACAGGTCGCATGCAGACAAAAATAGAGACTAGTGTTCAGCACGCAGACAGACTAGCTTGCTGCATCCCTGCAGATCCGCGGGCCCATGGTGGCATCGGCAAGGTGCAGAATAGGCTTCTTGCATTCGCGCGTCGAGCAGACGCTCCCGCTCGCCGACGCCGACGCCGTGATCGTTAATTAAAGCCTTCAGCCGATGCGGAGATTCGAGAGACCGATATATAGACCCCGCGGCCGACACACCGAGACCGCAGTGACGCCGTACCCGGCGATTCATAGACAAAGCCAAAGCGACAGCGACAGCGGCTAGTGATGCGGCACTGCGGCAGCTGCGGCGTGTAATGTGTAGCGTGTAGCGTGCATTGAGTAGAGCTATGTATTCCTGATCATGAACATCAGTTAGCCTCCTGTCAACGATGTGCAGCCTGAACTGAACACCCAGATCTTGATGCCGCAGGTCCGTCCTATGCGCACGATCCCCGAGAACGACTCGTCCGCAGCTAGAGCCTTCTGGCGTCCTAGGAACCGAACGCGAAATACCGAGCGACGAACATCCCGAGACGGGTGTGCTGGCCTCCTGGACTGGCCTAGTATGAACGGGCGTCTGCGAAGCAAAGACGAGGACCAGACCATCCGCGAGCACCGAACAGCGCGTCCGGCGCCAGCAAAACGACGGCGGCGCAAGTCCAGCGGCGAGGGGGCGGCGCCTGTCTCGGAATCCTTGTCCAAAAATTGCACGCGACGCAATTCAGCTGAGACACGGAGCGCTGGTAGGTGGGCCACAAACGGCCAAGGTGCGTTTCTGAATAGAACTCTTTGAGTTTTGACATCTGGTGTCACTGTGATTCAGCCTCGGGCACGAAAATTGAAGTCTTGCACGCACATGCGCCGCCAGTGTCAGTGCCTACTGAGCTGTCCCCGAAGTGCTCGCTAGAATGTCAAATCAGAATGGGTACAGTGCGGCAGGTGCGGGTGCCAGTGTGATAGGCCCAGAGACTTTGGGAGAAGCTCGGGCTGGCCAGCCGAGACGTAAGACCCAATGCGCAGGGTGCATTGATGGGCGCAGTGTATTGGGGCGGGGCCAGGGTGGGTTTATAGAAGCGCGCATCGGAGGACGTGAGGGCGTGAGGACGAGACGCGTCTGAAGGATCCATTTCCGTTTCTTGGCGATCCATATGTATGCGGACAGGCTGGACGTCGTGCTGCCAGTGCTGGCTGCGAAATGAACATGAAGATGAGCGCATCGCACGTACATCTACACGCAAATGAGTTGCCACTCACCGTGCAGCGCAGGAGACCCGCGCGCTCATGCCCAATCGAAGTCTGCGCAGCCCACACACATGCGTTTACTGACCTCATACCCCGCCTTCTCCTGCCACTTGCCCTTCTACTACTCCTTCCATGTCATCAATCACTGCATAATCCTGGAACGCCGCCTCACCACACCGTCATCTTCAGACGCCACCTTTCAAACCCAGACTCGAGCTTGCGCAACGAAAGGAGATACATGACGGTGATGGTGATAACGACGACAACGTGCATAGACGCGAGCGTCAGTGTTATCTTTAGCTCCCGCCGTCGTTATCTTTAGCACGCCGAGGTCGAAAACGCCATGTACGTGTGCGTAGAGCCGTCGGGGGTAAAGGTTGCTTGACAACACGGACGTGTAACGGCGTAAACGTCCAAAGGCCGCTGACGAACGTGCATCGGTTTGCGTGCATATTGCCGCGGATTCAGCCAGCTTGTGGAACGGAGCGTAGAATCCATATGCGGAGTTAGGCTCTGTACATCACAGCCGCGACCATACCTCCCAGTCTTGAATATATTGGCAAACGATCAGCTGAATTAAAACATGCAACTTCCACGAGGGGGACTCACCAGAGCTCCCGAACAACGAACCTTCAGCCTATCCCGATCCTTCTCCCGAGGTATATCCTGCAAAATGAAAATGAGGCTAAATGCAATATACCCGGCTCCACCGCATCCCCAGTGGCCAAGTGCACGCCGGTTCGCATGCAGTACTGAGCAATCGCACGACCGTACCCTGAGCCGCACGCCCCTTGCCCTTGATACATACGAACGGCGCACCTGCGGCATATCTCCCCAAGGGAACTGGACCTTGGCGCAACATGCGGCCGTTCGATAGCACTCGCATATCATATCGAGTGAAAGGCACGCGACATAGACATCGCAGACACGGGACACCGCTCTGATTACACCAGTCCCAAGTGGTCGCGGGCTGCGAACATAACCGGCGCCTCCTGACAAGTCATGTCATTATTTAGCTGTCTAGTGGGTTTAAAGTTAAAACACAGATTGTATAGCTGTCTGAACAGTGTCCATGATTACCTGTGATCGGTGGCGTCGGATGATGGGAGCGAGATGTACTTACTGGTGGCTCCGACGACGCTCCCTGCCAGTTTGACTTTCGCGATCAACGGTGTTATTAGCGTGTGTACGCCCTGTGGGCAGATATTTTCGTATGTGGGTGGTACTGCACTGGATGGATGCAGTGCCGTGGTTCCATAAAGACGGGATGGACTTCGTATGAGCGTGTGCATTTGAATCACGCTGAATGTTGGATAGTTTCAACTGATGGTGCGACGCGCGGCTTGCTTGACTGCCCTAAGAAACGAACGAGCCGACGGGCCATGAGGTGTAGAAAGAACAAGCCAACGGGACAAACTGCACCACGGGCCCTGGCGTCCGCAAACCCATCGTCCACATCGGAAACGCCAGCGCTACACTCGTCGACCCTCCCCTCGTCTCCCATCCCCATAAACAACGACAGATGCACCGCAGCCCCGCCGGATCTTCTCCGAAAGCCCAAGGCGGCCCGGGGGGCTGGACCACGTCCGCTCGCACCCGCCCGAACATCCCTCGCTTTCTGGACGCGGCAACCGTTCGTGGAGACAAGGCCGTTTGCGGTCAATTTTACGGTACGATGGCGTGCGGGGCCGCACGTCGTGCGACAGGAAGAGACTTGTACGAGAGCTCGCCTGGTTTACAGCATCTAACGTCAGCCGTTGACTGGTTAGGACGCGCGAGGTGGAAGGCTCTTGTGGTGTAAACGCGCCAAGTCTCTGCGAACATACGAATTTGAATTGCGCAGAGGTTGCTTTGGATGGGGACCGCGTGGGTGCAGGAGGTTGACGGCAGGAGGTCCAGCAGAAGATCATATGCACCGCNGTTGTAGCGAGTTGCGTACATTTGCGGCTGCTCGCTGATGATGAGCTGTGGCCGGAGGATGCGTAAGGGTGTGTAAGATGGTGCACTTTGGGTATTGGGTGAGGGGGGCTGACTCGGGTGCGTTGGCGTTACCAAAGGGATACTGCGCAAGAAAAGAGGCTTCGGTGAGATGATGGTTAGGTACAGATGACGGCGTAATGAAAGCTGGGTGTGAAGTTGTCCCGCAACGAGCGAGAAGGGGCGACAGGCGTGGTGGATGGGATCCACAAATGGAATCAGAATGACATCTGCGTGCGCGGCTCGCATTGCATCGCGTAGATGGAAAAGCGGACGGACTCATATCAGGGCTGGCGGGTGAGACGCCGAATGATTCAGGGCAAGCGATGGCAATAAGTACGGCAAGAGCGACCGGTGCAGCGTCTGGCAATCGAAGGAAAGTCTGCGCAGAAGGGAGAAGACGCTGGGACGCGCTTCGAGGAGGTGATTCACAGGCGAGCTCGAGAGCGAGTCGAAGGTTTATTTGATTTCTGTGCTGAAATCGGGACGGCGGCCCAGACGGTGGCGGGCGGGGTCACGTTCATTAAGAGTGGGGTATGAATTCGATATTGCTCGAGGTTCGCGCGTGCACGGGAAGTGGGTGGAGGACCTCCTGATGGAGGAGGTTACGTGAGGGTGAGGATTGAACCGAGGTGTTTGAAGAGAGGGCGGATGTTGCTGGGAGATCATTCGAGTGTCAATGGAGCCTTACGGCGATGTTACGTGTAAGGGACGAGAATGGTGCTCGAGCGTGCGGACGATGACGCGCAAGACGCCGGACGGAGGACATGTGCGGGATCGCGAAGACGTCCGTGTCGAGCTGTCGGAGTTGGCGAAGCGACTTTTTCAAACGGCGTCTTGCCAGGGGACGCAAGGAACGACATCCAGAAGGCAACGGCCTGATGCGCGCCACGCGGGGCTCGATGGGGGCGATAGGCCGGGGCTGGTGAGCCTGTGGCTGGCAGCAGAGGCCGACGGCCAGGAGAGGCGGAGTGAGGGTGACGTGAGGTCACACGGAGATAACCACGTTCCACAGCTCGGGGGCGACATGGCCATATCAGGCACGGCCTGGGGTCGGGCCGAACGGAGGCGGAGGACGGCGAGTTTGCGGGCAGCGGCGACGGAGGCAGATGCCGTCACTGGCGCCGTCAATCCCAACCCCGCTCTTTGCCTCGACGGAGATCTCTCTTGCCTTTCTCGGTCCTTCATATCCTTCCTCCGCTCGCGATAAATCCCTCCATGCCCCGTCCCCAAACGCCCTCTTTCGACCTCCGTCCCCCCCTCAGACCCCCCCTACCCTGCTCCCATGTCCATGCGCACTCCTTTCCTCCTCGCCGTCCCTCGCGAAATCTTGGAGCAAATCGTTCGAGAGACCGCCCTCGACGACCCGGTCGGCATCCCCTCTGATGTCCTCTCCATCCTTCTCTCCTGCAAGGCCATCAACAACGCCCTCTCGTTCGCGACGAACAAGGATCTATATGCCCGGATCTTCAAGGGTATGTTTGACATCGACGCTGCTCGCCGTCGTTTCGGCCATCGCGCCCTCCATTCCCGCAACCTCGCTTCCCAATTCCGGCAGCAATGCCTCACCCTCAAGCGCATACGCTCGCAGGACATCTACTCGCCCCACGTTCTCGAGGACTTTTGGATCGCCTTCATCATGGTCATGGAGAACGACGGCAAGAATCGCGAGCAGCTCGACTGGGCGGGCCTCCCGTCCTTTGTCAATGCCTTTATTCGTGCGCGTCTCTGGGAACAGACCGTAAACGGATGGCCGGTCGACAGCCCGGTCAACACCCTCGCCCTTTGGCTTCTTTGGTGCACCACCGACTCTGGTAAGTTCGCAAACGCGTGCTTTCCATTCTCCGTCTCACCTGCATTAGCATCCTTGTCTTCGGAATCCTTCAATTCACACCAAGAGCTCATAAGCCTCGTCCTCCCCTTCCTCATTGTTGCATTCAAGGTGTGTCTACATGCCATGTATCCAGTCTCTCCCCCTTAGCCTTTCACCAGTACCCGGCATATTATGCGCCGGACAACCACTTCTCTCTTCCGCTCCCTACCGACTTGGAGCGCGACGAGCTCGTGTCTTTGGTCAGTGTTCATGGCCCCTTCCCCATGTACCGTTCCTCGCAGGACAGGGACCACGTTTTCTCCTTGACGTACTACAACCACATGCTCCATCTCGTGCCGCCTCCCCTTCCAAGCGCTGCGAAGTTGCTCTACTTCTCGCGGCGCGAGATGATCGAGCTCCAGGGTCCGCCTGGCATGCCCGTCGACCGCACTGCCGCGAACCTCATTCCGAACTTCCGCGGCCCCACACAGGAAGACCTGCACGATGTGAACTCACACAAAGGTGCACGTTTCGTTCCGCGTGGGGATTGGGACTGGAAATCGCAGCTCACTTCTGACGAGCGGATGCGCGAGGAGGATGGTACGTCGCACTGGGGCGTTGGTGATAGTCCAAAGTTGCTAGCGACTAGCGCGCTCTGGGACAACGACTGGGAGCGGCTCAACAATTGCTGGGATCCTTGGAGCCGACCCCCGCTCAAGGGCCCCGTTTACACCCCCGGGACGCTCAGCGGGCTCTGGCAAGGCCGCATGCTAGTGCGTACTCGTCATTCGACACGATGGACCTCGGCTGACCGAGCGACGACAGGTTCCTGACGAGGGGGGATACCTCGGTCTCGTCCCGCGGGCCAACTTCCCGGATGGTTTTGGCGAGATGTCGCCGTTCATGTCAACGTGGCCGATCTTCATGCGGCTCAAGGAGTACCATTGTGTTAGTCCGCAAGTCCCTGTGCAGCACGGCGGCGATCCAGACGACCCTCTCGACGATGGGATCCGCAACGCGTGGTTCCCGACAGTGCAGATGCTGGAGAATAACGTGCGCGCATGTGGTTTTCTCACTTTTGTGCATCGCTCATGTATATGGATGTTTAGGATAAGTGCATTGTCATGGACACCAACCACGATGACTTCCGTACGGAACACGAGCTGTACATCGAAGGCCGTCCGAATTCGCACAGTCAGGACACCTGCCATATCTGTGGCGGCAGCTCAGGGATGATGAGCCAGGTTGCACCTTCTTCATACCAAGACCCCGAGCTACAGACGATGCAGATCGATGCGGACGTCGACGAGCCGCAGCACGCCGATTTCGAAGACCTATTCGAGTACGCGGGATTGGGTGGGAGCTCGGGCCTCGAATCGTCAGAGGATGGGGATGAGTATGAGGCAAGTTGCTCGGGGATACGAGATATCATCTTCACGGGCGAGGTGCGCATCCTTCCCTTACTTGCTCTACCATTGCTGACCCTCGACACAGACCGACCCAAAGCACGGCACTGCCTGGGGCCGCTTTACCTTCCTCGGTCGCGTGCGACCCTGGGACGGCCTTGTCGCACTCGTCAGACTTCCCGTGAGTATCCTTCACTACTTCCCAGATACTGTTCTAACATGCATCGAAGGGGGGTCGTGCGGACCAGCCGGGTCGCACTCGCTGGGTGTTCCGTGGCTACATTCACTACGGGCAGGCGCTGGTCGGCTCATGGCGCGGGTTGACGCAGGACATCGACTCGATCCCATGGGAAGGCCCGTTCGTTGCGTCCAGGCGTCTTGACTAGGGCCCGTCGCATGCTGTGACATATACTGGTGCTCAAGGATCCTGAGCTCCAAAACGTTTATAGGATAGAACGCGTCTTGCCGTGTCGGGTGCGTCGCTGGTCTGTATATGTGTCCCATATTTTTTTCCTTTTCTCGCTCTTCGGACTATATGTTTGTTATCTTCTCTGGCACCCCTGCATCATCCCCACTCTGCCATTTCCCCCTTCCCCCCTCCATGCACACATTCATACTTCCGCGAAACGGACATTCTCCGGGGGCCGTATACCTCTCAATTGTTGTTTGCTAATACTATTCTTCCAATGTCTCCCTGCTCGTTTATGACATTCGAATTCTCGAGCATCGATCTAGTAGCTATCATCTTTTCCGGTACATGTTCATCCATATGCATGCCATCTGTTACACTGTATCAGTAGATCTTTAGACTCCGATGGACCTTGTTTGTTGTGTGGCCATCACAGATACCGTGACTTAGATTCATAGTGACACGCTTGCCTCGCGCTCGAATGATGTGAGAACTTGTTCTCTCACACAACGGTGACCTCGATACATACACATACGATCGCGCCCCCAATCGCCGCATCGCTTCGGATCCTCTCTAGCTCGACCTTATTACAGCTGAACAAAGCACAGGCCTTGACAGATGCAGATTCCCCGAGCCACCGCCGACTCGCCGCCTTTGCCCCCTCCCGTTACACCTGCCAGTGCGATACAACCCATGCACCCCGCGCCTGTATCCGAGCACCGCAAGCCTAACTCGAGGCCTGTGCTCATCGCCCGTCTCGACGGCGCGGACAGCAAGTTGAACACCTCCGCGCCAACCACAAACTCTGAATCCGAGCCGGACGCGCTCGTCCGCATCTATGGCGCGCGGCTGTTCGATCCCGAGTCACTCGCGTTCGTCCCGCACCCTGTGGTCACTGTCCACCCCGCCTCAGGGCTCATTGTCGATGTGCACACATACGACCCTGCCGGGATCTACATCGCCGCAGACGCGAACACCGTCGATCTGCGGGAGAAGACGCTCTTACCGGGGTTCGTGGATGCGCATGTGCATTGTACGTTCTTTTGTCTTTGGTCTTCTGATCGTCGATGCAGGCGCAGCGGGGCAGAGGGAGGATAAAGTGCTGACGCGGGCGTCAGTCTTCCTGCATCCGTATTCTGAGACGCCGTGGGACGACCAGCTCACGAAGGAACATCTCGCTGAGCGCACCGTTCGCGCGACTGTGCACGCGCGCCGGACGCTGCAGGCCGGGTTCACTACTGTCCGGTACGCTTATGCTCTTTTTTGGTCCTACGAGAAGTTAATTGAATTTCCTCGTGCGGCATGCAGAGACTTGGGCACGGAGGGGCGCAGGCGATGCAGACATCGCGCTGCGCGCGTGTCTGTCCGGGCGTGATGCACTCATCCCCGGCCCGCGATACTTCTGCGCGAACCGCGCAATCGTGGCGACGGGGTCGTACGGTGCGTCTCCACGTCGACCTCTGTGCTTCGCACCAGCCTGACACTGACTCTGCGCCACGTTCCCGTTTGTACGCAGGCCCACGAAGCGGCGTGAACCTCGGCGTCGAAGGCGTCGACGGAGTCACCGGCGCGGAGGTTGCAGATGGGGTCGATGGATGTGTGAGAGCCGTGCGGCGGCAGATTGGAGCCGGGGCGGATTGGATCAAGGTTCGTCGTTCCATCACATCGCACGGGGCCCCTTTCTTGCGCGAGTCGCCGCGCTGCAGCTGGGGCCTTCAGGCTGCTTCTTTGAGCAGACACTGACACGGACGTCGGATCCTAATGCGTGCTGCGCTACCCCCGCCGTGCGGCATCGCTGCTTCAATCCAAATCTGCCGCGCGCTCCTGCGTGCGCACGCTCACACGTGCAGTTCTACGCAGGTATGTATGTCTCGTGCCGAGGAACGTGCTGCGTCCGTTTCGTCGCCGTCGCGCCCTCAGGCTTCATCTTCCGCCTATTCATAGGAAGGTTCTGACAGCGAAGCTTTCATTACGGTCCCTTACCACCCCATCACAAACCTACGCTACCCACCTCCCTGTTCCGCCGCGCACAATCTGCGTACCGTCGTCATCATGCATATGTGTGGTCACCAGACTACCGCGTCCGCGCCCGCACGGTCAAGACAAACCCAGCCGCGGCCGGCGCCGCCATCCGCACGTTCTCTGAGGCCGAGACAGACGCGCTCATCCGCACCGCGCACCAGTACGGGCGTCCGGGTCGCTGCGCACGCCTCGCATCGCGACACGATAGCCACCATCGCGCGCCAGGGCGTCGACACCGTCGAGCACGGTTTCGACCTCGCCGCTACTGCCTCCGCGCATGCGACAGCCGGCAAGACGATCAAGGCGCTGCTGGGCGACGCAGTGTGGGTGCCCACGCTCTCCGCGTTCTACACGAGCGGCGCGAACTGGGAGCGTGCGGCGGCGACGTTCCGCGCTGCGCTCGCAGAGGGGCTCGATGCGATCGCGGTCGGCGGCGACACGGGCGTGTTTGCACATGGCGACAATGCGCTCGAGATGCGGCTCATGGTGCAGCTTGGTGCGGACTGGCGCCGTGTGCTGCGGTGGGCGACGCTTGGCGGGTGGCGTGCGGTGCGCTCGGTTGCATGGGAGGGGCCGCAGGGTCTGGCGCGGGTGGAGCGAGTGGGCGAGATGCGGGAGGACCGGAGGGTTGTGGGGGACAATGAGGTCCCTTTTGGGGTGATCAAGCGCGGGTGGGCGGCGGACATTGTCGCGAGCGCGGGGGATTTGGAGGGTAATTTTGAAGGCGCAGTGGGGAGAGACAGTATTGTGTTTGTGATGAAGGCGGGGAAAGTGTACAAGAAGGATGGAAAGGAAGTGGTGGATCCTTGACGCTGATTGTATGCTACATCCATGTAAACTAAATTTTATAGAGGCTAGGATATGCTCACCGGCGGATTCAGTCCGAGTGACCAACTGCAGGTCGATTTCCAGGGGGCTTGTATTTTCTCCGAATTCTTGAGGCGAAGTAGGAAGCGATAAGATAAGATCTGGATGTAAGCTTATGTAAAGTCTATCTTATCTCCCAGACTTATGACGCGGCTGTAATCGGTACGGCTTTCCCTTGAACACAGACCAGCTGCAGCATGATAGTCGATGTGCTCTTGTACCTTTATCGAATGGCTCTTCGCGAAGTCGGTGCGCCTCGTATCCTGAACCGTATTCGGAATGTGCCACAAGAGGCATTGGCAGTGATATTTCGCGTGCGCTAGTACTGTAGAAGACATCTGGTGCGTGCAATTGCAATCTCTTACGTTCACGCAGCTAACTCCGTCTGTTTATGGGCAGCTATCAGAGGGGTCATATGGTCTCTACGTGAGCAAGTGCCTCTTGGCCTTCGGCATCCCGCGTCCGATACACGCTGCGACCGATAAGCCCACATACTTGGTGGTTTAAAGCAGCATCCATAGATAAGGCCCTCTCAACCCAGCGTCCAACCATCGTTTCCGCCCAATGGCTATGAAGAACGCGTTTGTCGTGTGCGGGATACTTGCATCGTCGGCGCTCGCGCATCTCCACGAACAAGCCGTGCTTGAGAACGTGCACGTAGCCGCGCAAGACAAGACTCAGACATGGCTGGAGAAGTACGGAAAACAGAACGACCTTGGGTACACGGGCCCCCTCTCCTTCTCGCATCTGGACTACGCGCGCTGCCTAGAGGATGACACCAAGGACTTTGACATTGCAATCCTCGGCATGCCATTCGATACAGCGGTGTCGTATCGGCCTGGTGCACGGTTTGGCCCGTACGGGATCCGCGTCGGGAGCAAGAGGCAGAACGGGCAGCGGGCGTACACGCTTTCCTGGGGTATGGATCCATACCAGCAGAACACGAAGATCTTGGATTGCGGTGATGTAAACATGTTCATTCCGCTGCTGAGACACAACTGGATGATGAAACAGATCCCCCTGAGTGCCTATGACAATGCCCTGGCGTTGGACCAAATGGAGGTCGCGTACTCGACCCTGCTGGCGCGACCCGTCGCGAAGGCGGAGAATGACACTGCATTACAAGATTTGACGCACGTTTTCGCTAAGGATGGAAAGGCGCATCCGAGGATCGTGACGTTCGTTTCAATACTCTCTACTGTCTGGTCTAATGCTAATCCCGAGTCTAGTCTTGGTGGAGACCACACCATCGTCCTGCCTATCCTTCGTTCCTTACACAAAGTATACGGCCCCATTGCTGTCATCCATTTCGACGCGCACCTCGACACTTGGGGATATCCTCCTGTCGGCGGCTCCGTGCAATCGCGCATCACGCATGGCAGCTTTTTCTACGTCGCTTGGGAAGAAGGTTTAATGGGGAACAATAGCATGCATGCTGGGATCCGCTGCAAGATGACCGTGCGTGAATATCAGTCTCAGCACTTTCCGCATCTCTCATGAGCGTCCTTGACAGGGCGAATATGACATCACCAACGACGAACAAGTTGGCTTCAAAGTAGTGTCTACGGATGACCTAGATGACATCGGTATCACCGAGGTTATACGCCGTATCAGAAAACGAATTGGGGACAGCCCCGTATACCTCAGGTAGGAGATTCAATAATCCATTCGACTTCCGCTGACCCGCTAACATTCTTTCGATCCGACTAGTCTCGACATCGATGTGATAGGTATGCTTGCACCACATGCCACGCCTAACGAACATGCCTAACTCTTAAATCGTGCAGATCCGGGCTTAGCACCTGCAAGTGAGCGACGTGCCGCGTTTAGTGTCCATTGTTATCTGACGATCCGCCCCCAGCTGGAACCCCGGAAGCTGGAGGCTGGACTACTCGGGAGGTGAAACGCATCATCCGCGGCCTTTCCGGATTGAACTTTGTGTAAGGGACCCTGAGATGTCTACGTTTGCATGTGCGCTAAACCCTGTTTCAGTGGAGCCGACGTGGTGGAAGTTGCACCTGCATATGATCACGGTACGTCGGCGGCGCTCAATGCTTACTCTGACCAGGACCTTATATGACTATGCCATTATGTAGCGGATATCACGAGTATAGCCGCGGCCGACATTATCCATGACTTCCTGTCGATGATGATGTCCACCGAACCACCCAAGTCTCGAGACGAGCGAAAGCCATGGAAAGATGAACTGTGATTCACCATTGTGACGCAGTAATATGCATCTGGACATGCAGGTAACGAACCACCCATCATCAAATAGTTTATGCATGGATTAGAACGGTCCACGGCTGCATTTCATGTCAACTGGGTATCTACGAATTTCTGTACAAGGCCTAACACGCACAACTGTACACGCAGAAACGAATCAAATAGATCATGAACGTTGTCGTAAGGGGAGGGGGATACCATAGTCCAGACAGTCCATCAACGAACAAAGTATTAACAAGATATCGACAAGCTATCGACGTCTTCCGACGTAACACCTATAGCAACGAATTATAAGTGGTCCCAACTAGACGAGTGCATACAGGCGGCAGGACACCGATCATCTCTTCGACCCCCATTGCCCAGCTGGCTGTGCAGTCGCATCGTCATACACGGGCGGGCTATCCTCGTACTGCTCCTGCGACCCGCTTGGCATCGGCCTTGCACCCCGTGGGCTCACCGGGCCTGCGACGGGACTCACGTTCGTCGCTATGGGTGCGGTCTGCGTGGCAGAACCGGGATACGGCAAGTATCCTGGTGTCGACGGCTCAGAAACGCCGCCGTGGAAGTCTGGCACTATGCTTCCGCCGTAGCCGCCACCACCCAGCGTGTAGCTGCGCTGCGGTGGAGACTGCGGTGCAGGCTGCGCGTAATAGGCGCTAGCGTCCTGGGCGTGTGCGGGTGGAGGTGTATAATGCGTCGGAGGGGGTGTGTAGTGTTGGGGTGCTGGAGTAGAGGAAGCACCGTAGAGAAGGGCACTGCTGTTGTAAAACGTCGGGGTTCAGCGGTGGCTCTTGTGGCGGCTGGTAGGCTGCAAAAGGATCGTTGTACGCCGCATTACTGGCATATTGCTGGTGCGATGGCGCGGCGTTGTCTGTAGGGCATAAAACCAATGAGTGACACAAAATCAACGGAGATGAGAGCTGCTCCTTACAAGCACTGGCCGCCGGAGCTTGGTTGTAGTTAGTGTTGCTTGCATATTGATCATGGCCGTACTGGGCGCCTTGGGTGGGGTATTGCTGATGGCCGTACTGAGCGCCTGCAGCTGCGAAACCAGCAGCCGCGACAGTTGGAACAGGTGCAGCTACGGAAGGTGCGTAACCGGACGCAGCTTGAGTGTGCGCTGACGAAGTGGTGGGCTGTCGACGGGGTTGGGGAGGGTATGAGGTTGCCGCCGACTGGTTCGAGGGAGTATAGTACTCGTCCACCGCGCGTGTACCCGGAGTTGCCTGTGCATATCCACCCGCGTATCCTCCTCTGTTACCGCTCTGCGAACGCTGTCGACCCTGCCGGTCGTAGGCCGCAGCGCCAGCGCCAACTGCAGTGCCAATTGCAGCATGGTCGTGGTAATGTCCTTGCGCCTGCTCTTCATCACCACTAGTCAGCGGCTCCGTGGGGTCGTACTCGTTGAAAGCCGGCAGACCAATCTCTCCCTGCTTCTGCCTGGCCTTGCGATCGCCTCGGCCTTCACGGCGTCCAGACGCATCTGCTCTTCGTACGTTGAGCCTTGGGGTCCGGATCGCGGGACCCATGCCTGATTGCGATCGTCATTACGAGGCCGGCGACTCGCACAGCATCTACCCAGGCCATAGAAGCAGCCGGCAAAGAAGAGCAGTAGCCAAGCAGCAAGCGTGAGCCAGATGGCATTGCCCATGGACGCGGAGCCGCCCTTCACCTTGTTGATGCGGGATTTGGCGATGAAGAAGAACGCGAGGTCGAAGATGAAGGCGAGGAGGGTGATCGCAGCGCCGAAGCCGGATATGCAGGTGCTGAAGCATGTCATGGAGAACTCGCGAATATGGGCGAGTAGGCCGAATATGGCAGAAATGCCGGCGAGGGCGAGGGCGACAATATGAAGGACAAGTGCATAGGTGATCCACTTCACGAGGACGTTAGGGATCTGAATGGACGTGTTGTCTCCGACGAGCTTGTTGATATCTGCTCGGAGAAATTAGTTGTAGAGGCAGGATTCCAAGCGGGAGGGCATACCCAACGAGTAACCAACAGATGCCTTAGAGCAAGTTGTTCCATTAGGCAAGTGCGTACAGAAGCCTAGTGTGCCGAACGTGATAGAGCCATCGATGCCCTCCACCGCGAGTGATGTCTTGAGGAAGTAGACAGATTTGAAGTAAGGAACAGAGAACGATACGACTGCCAGGAGGATGGTTGCAAGTAGAGTAACCAAGAAACCTGGCGTCGCGGGTCGGATGAGCCCCATTAGAAGAGGAAGGTGATTCTGTAGTGAATAAGTTAGTTGACTAGCACTGTGCAAGAGGGTTATGGGAGAGAGTGCGAGCAAGAACGCGGTGCGACTGACCGATAGGAAAAGGGTAAGGAAAGCGGTACAAGCGTCGGGGTAACTCCGCGTCAAGGCGATGCGCTTATTGACGACACAAGCCCAAACAAGTCTCTCGCGATGCTCAGCACTCCTTTTCTACACAGCCAGGTGCAGAGTAGGAGACAAGGATGGTGGTGACAATTACTACATTTCTCCCAGTAGTTACGAATGGAGATATGTACCCCAAGCTGAGCCAACGCGGTCTGAGACACGACGCAACCACGATTACAGCACATCAGGTTGCGGCACGACCACAAACCATTTCTCACATTGTACTCTACATACTTACACCTTTACAACATATAGTCTTGAATTCAGATTTCCTCATGCGGGGTAAGACGAAATTTAGTGACTCGTATAGCATGCGAAGTGCAGCTGCAGGCCGGGACCACCGTACACCCCATAGACCAAACCCAACATCAGCAGTCGAAGACGCCCTTCATCTACCGACTCGAAGGAGTGCAGGTNCCAAGGAATAACCGAGATACAGAATAGATCAGTGACTAACCTTCACAAGGGCCGTTCTGTGCAATCGGCGGCAAGAATGGACCAGGCGCACTATTAATTATATTGGCGAGGGAGTCAAGAAACGTCATCGCGGAAGCTGAGAATATGTGGATCGTGCTCTGGAGACTGTACTATTGCCAGGTCACCGCTACCGACTAAACCGAAGCGCATTGAATCGCGGCTGCGAATGAGTCGGAGTGAGCGAGGCAAGCGGAGGCAAGCGGAAGCATACCTGGTGAAAGGAGTGAAATCAATGGGTCAGAAAGGAAAGGCTGTGGAGGAGAGCCAAAGGAGGATATGGGCAGGCACCGGGACCCACTTGTCTAGGCCAGAGGGGGGAAGAGGCCTGCCCTAAACCCGATCGATAAGCTCCGTGTGGCTGAAAAACTTTGCTTTGCTTGTATCATCGAGCTCTTGCGGCCCCGGTGCTTGCAACGACTCCACTTCCTGCTGTTTTTTTACTACGAACTTTCCTGGTTCGCCAATCCAACTTTTGTCCTTGTATCCCCCCCCTGTAAAATCTAGACACCATGGTGTAAGTCCCCTAATCCTTCTTTTCGCGGTTCGCTTCTCACAGATGTGCTTTCACGCGCAGTAACTTCACCGTAGGTCAGTAGTCAATACTCTCGACGCCTAACTACAGGACGGGCACTCATGGAGGCGATGAATCATAGACCAGATCCGGGCGCTCATGGACAAGCCCACGAACATTCGTAACATGAGTGTTATTGCCCATGGTGAGGAGATCTAAGCGGGGCTTCCCACTGATGGTACATTGACTGACTGCTCGCTTGCAGTCGATCACGGCAAGTCCACGCTCACGGATTCGCTTGTGTCGAAAGCTGGTATCATTGCTGGCTCGAAGGCCGGTGACGTGCGGTTTACCGACACAAGAGAGGACGAAAAGGAGCGTGGTATCACTATCAAATCTACCGCCATCTCTATGTACTTCGAGGTCGATAAGGAAGACCTCCCTTCCATCAAACAAAAAACCGTAGGCGAGTCGTCGCTGCTATCTAGCCGAGCCGACCGTACCTGCTGACACATCTAATCGACTTGCAGGCAACGAGTTCTTGATTAACTTGATCGATTCCCCCGGACACGTTGACTTCTCGTCTGAGGTCACGGCCGCTCTCCGTGTAACCGACGGTGCTCTCGTCGTCGTCGACTGCGTTGAGGGCGTCTGCGTGCAGACTGAGACCGTGCTTCGCCAGGCGCTTACTGAGCGTATCAAACCCGTTGTCATCATCAACAAGGTCGACCGTGCTCTCCTCGAGCTGCAGGTCTCCAAGGAAGACCTTTACCAGTCCTTCCAGCGTACCATCGAGTCGTGTAACGTCATCATCTCCACCTACCACGACGAGGTTCTCGGTGATGTCCAGGTCTACCCCGATCGTGGTACCGTCGCCTTCGGTTCCGGTCTGCACGGATGGGGCTTCACTCTCCGTCAATTCGCCTCCCGCTACGCTAAGAAGTTTGGTGTGGACAAGGAGAAGATGATGGACAAGCTTTGGGGCGACAACTACTTCAACCCCGCCACCAAGAAGTGGACGACGAAGGGCACTGACGCCGACGGCAAGCAGCTCGAGCGTGCCTTCAACAAGTTCGTCCTCGACCCCATCTTCATGATATTCGACGCCGTCATGAACTACAAGAAGGACAAGATCGGCCCCATGCTCGATAAGCTCGAGGTCAAGCTCGCTCAGGAGGAGCGTGATCTCGAGGGCAAAGCTCTCCTCAAGGTCGTCATGCGCAAGTTCTTGCCCGCTGGTGACTCCCTCCTGGAGATGATTGTCATCAACCTCCCCTCCCCCGCCACCGCCCAGCGCTACCGTGTTGAGACCCTCTATGAGGGTCCCATGGACGACGAGTCCGCTATCGGTATCCGTGACTGTGACCCCAAGGGCCCTCTCGTCCTCTACGTCTCCAAAATGGTGCCCACCTCCGACAAGGGTCGCTTCTACGCCTTCGGTCGTATCTTCTCGGGTACCGTCCGCTCTGGTCCCAAAATCCGTATCCAGGGTCCCAACTACGTGCCTGGCAAGAAGGACGACCTGTTCATCAAGTCTGTCCAGCGTACTGTGCTCATGATGGGTCGTTATGTCGAGCCCATCGAGGACTGCCCGGCCGGCAACATCGTCGGTCTCGTTGGTATTGACCAGTTCCTGCTCAAGACCGGTACCCTCACCACCTCCGAGACGGCCCACAACATGAAGGTCATGAAGTTCTCCGTTTCCCCCGTCGTGCAGGTCGCCGTCGAGGTCAAGAACGCCGCCGACTTGCCCAAGCTCGTCGAGGGTCTCAAGCGTCTCTCCAAGTCCGACCCCTGTGTCCAGGCATGGATTTCCCCGACTGGTGAGCACATCGTCGCCGGTGCTGGTGAGCTCCACTTGGAGATCTGCTTGAAGGTTCGCTGGCTTCATTTTTGAAAAAGCCCCGTGTCGTTCTAATATATGGGCTATAATAGGATCTCCAAGAGGACCACGCTGGTGTTCCCCTTAAGATCTCCGAGCCCGTCGTCGGTTACCGTGAGACCGTCAAGACCGAGTCCTCGATCGTCGCTCTCTCCAAGTCGCAGAACAAGCACAACCGTCTCTACGCCAAGGCGTTGCCCATCGACGATGAGCTCTCGCTCGCCATCGAGAACGGCAAGGTCAGCGCCCGTGACGATTTCAAGGCGCGTGCTCGTATCCTCGCCGACGAGTACGGCTGGGACGTCACCGACGCCCGCAAGATCTGGTGTTTCGGCCCCGACACGACCGGCCCCAACCTGCTCGTCGATGTCACCAAGGGTGTGCAGTACCTCAACGAAATCAAGGATTCTTGTATCGCTGCCTTCCAGTGGGCGACCAAGGAGGGTGTCTGCGCTGAGGAGAACATGCGTGGTGTTCGAATCAACGTCCTGGATGTCACGGTATGTGTTATTCCGTTGGGAACCACCTTCATTTGCTCAAATGTTTGCTATCAGCTCCACACCGATGCTATCCATCGTGGTGGTGGACAGATCATCCCTACGTGCCGTCGCGTCACTTACGCCGCCTGCCTGCTCGCTACCCCTGGTCTCCAGGAGCCTGTCTACCTCGGTTCGTATTCACACTTTGCGCGGATTTGTGTATAGTACTGATTGCATGCATCTCATAGTCGAGATCCAGTGCCCGGAGAACGCGATCGGTGGTATCTACTCCGTGCTCAACAAGCGTCGTGGACAGGTCTTCTCTGAGGAGCAGGCTGTGGGCACGCCTATGTTCACGGTTAAGGCCTACCTGCCCGTTATGGAGTCCTTCGGCTTCAACGCCGCGCTCCGCTCAGCGACTGCTGGCCAGGCCTTCCCCCAGTCCGTCTTCGACCACTGGGAGTTGATGAACGGAAGTGAGTGTCTTCTTCCCTTCTCCCCCCACGACATGCGCTGACGGTTCTTCCTTTTTTTAGGCCCCATCGAGAAGGGCAGCAAGCTCGAGGAGCTCGTTGTTGGCATCCGTACCCGCAAAGGTCTCAAGCCTGAGATCCCTGCCCTCGACACGTACTACGACAAGCTCTAAACATCTACGACTGGGGCGACGTCGACGCGTTTCGGTACGAGCGAGGTGGAGGTGAGACGAGCAGTAATCAATTGTGAATGTGTTTTTTGTGCAGGATTGTTGTTGTGCTGTTGCTGTTGTGCTATTGACGCGTGTAGCCTGATAATGTGTTAGCATCGATACCGACTCTGTACTTTTCACCAGTCTCTGCAATCCCTATTTTTCTTTGCGACTCTATGTTTCTTCGTGGGCGGGTGGGATGAAGTACTGATCTTGATATGGGCAGCCGTGGCAAAGACTATGGACGTATATGTAGCGTAGGAGGGCCACTTCTCTGGACCCTTGCAGATCTTATGAAACTGGCAACTGTCTATCCTCAAGCACCCGCTGAACCTCCCCGCATGCTCCGCGAACCCTGCCGTCCGCATTCATCTTGCAAGCTATTTATGTAGACACACGCCGAACACCTTATGATCCCCATGTAGAGCCCTATTTTCCGAGATGTTACAGCTGCAGCGCTGTTTGCTCTCGCAGACCAGACGTCTGGCGGCCGCCCGGTCTCGAGCGCCAGGTGATCATCGACGATTGCGTATTCGCGTCGGGGGTCTGGTGATGTCATCAAGCTAATTGTGCACGCTCGCGCGAGGTTTCAGAAGTTCGATGCATTGAATCGGGAGGAGGTTGGGTCCCTGGTCGAGGTCGATGGCGAGACGTCGAAGAGGAAGGGCATCAGGGAAGCCACGTGAGGCTGCGAGGTGCCTTGAATGCAACATGAAGCGAAGCAGGACGTGCCTTTTCTGGATTCGATTTTTAGATCCTTTGCTGCAGTTAACTGGAGGCGAGACGAGTGAATCTATAAGTAATATGTACATATGCGTCGTCCGAGAACGATGTGCTGTGATTAGAAGTAAGTGGCCAAGTTGCGAGGCGTCGACAGTGTGCAACTCAGAGTGAATGCAGTACTGAGATCTCTACTGCTCAGGTAGCATTCTATCCAATATGTCGTTGCACTGCCCTAGAGTGCTTGAAGCTTCGCGTATACAACCGCGTAGATGCCGAGTACGAGATAGAAAGGAGGCGCGATGAAGGACGCCGTAAGGCACCGGGGAAGAGGCGCCCATGACATTTACGGCTCTTCGGTCTCGATGAATTAATGTGGCATTCTCAAGGAAGCCCAAGCGGCTAGAGAAAACAGAGACTAATGAGAGGCAAAGGGAGAGAGCAGAATAAGAGAGAGGAAAGGGCTCGGGGACGAGAGGACGGGCGGGGTGCACGGGGGCGTGATGAGGGATAACGTTCATAAGGCGGGCTGCTGTGTGCCGCGGGAGACCAGACGCCCTCCGGATGCACCTCCCAAACAAACATGGCCTCCCCGACAGACCTCTTCCTCCCTCCAGAGCTCCCCTATCCCATCAGAATCACTAAACTACATGCTACTCCTGCAACTGACATCCGTCGCGGCGAACGCCTCCTCACATACTCCTTCGCATACATCCCCGCGTCCAGCACCGGCGCAGCACCGGAGGTCCGC
>SEOQ01000251.1:0-33043 GCA_004679275.1 Dentipellis fragilis
CCCTCGAGTTAGATGTGTTCGGCGCCGGGGCCCGCTGCGCGGGCTCCCCCAATCTCACGTTCGTTTGTTGTTGTTGCTTGTTGTTACCTGTTATGCTTGCTGTTTATCCATTTGCCTTTGCTCATTCCCCCATTGCGTGATCGGTGCAACGACCCGTGAGTCCAGCCCATAGACACGGTTCCTCGGCTCTTCGTCTTTGGGTTTGAACGTCACCGGGGACAGCTGACCTACACGGGCTACGTAGCTCACTTGCACTGGTGGGATTCTTGGTTTTGTTTGTACAAGTAGGCGCGGCCTGGAAAAACATTCCTAGGATGCGTACATGTGCTGCATCAAGGCTGTAGACACCATATTCGCAGTCGAGTCGAATCCTGTACGCGGCTGCCACGTACACGGGCAGATAAATGGATATATGGCAAGGTGATAATGACAGAAGGGCCCGGGAACACGCAGACGCCGGCTTGACAAGACACCGTTCTCCGGCTCTAGTCGGGAAGCACGAAAGTGAAACGCAACGGAATCCTGACGGCACGGGGCATTGCATAGATGACGAGAGGCAGCACTTCACTTCGCAGAGCATGGTTTGCGCAGAGCACAAGAGGCAGCACTTGTCCAGCATCGTGAAACCTAGGAGACGAAGTTCCGGGTCGATTATAACGCCAGGGGCCGGTGGCGTTCATTGATGTACGAGGATTGGTGTACTAGGACTCGGATGGAGAATTAATGAAAGTGAGATATCATCTAGGCTTGATTGAGGATGCCGCACGTACGACGTAGGCCTGATGCCGCGAATGGTATATGCCGCTGTGCCAGGCGGTGGATAGCTGGGCGGGCCAGGCGACTGGGGTAGGGCGCTGGACACATGAAGTCAGGGTACGTGACACAGGGGAATAGAACAGCTTTTGTTTACTCAAAAGATAAAGCATACCAAGGTACAAGCTAGAGAAGAGGTTCGCCTGTTTCTGGAAACCAGCTGCAGAGTGAGTTCAGGTTTCGACCTGCAAAAGCTTGCCAAGTATTTCAGTAGCAGCAAACTTCAGTGAGAACAACATCTCCAAGGTTCACGACAATTCGCGCCATGAGCAAGTTCGTCGAGAGGGATCTAGAGAAGTCGAGGTTACACACGATGCTTACACCTCTCGCGAGCGCGGGAACGAGTTTCCTATTGCGACATGAATCGGGCGGGAGAGGCAGACGACCGAAAACTGGACGGAAAACCTGAGCGACGACTGCCGCACCACAGGGGACACCACCACCACCGCCCGCCATGATCCCCCTCACCCGCCGCACCGCCCGCAAAAACCTCGAGACGACTTTGCTGTCGTACTCCCGCCAGCGCCTCCCGCGCCCCGCCCGCCTCTTCTACTCGACACCGTCCCAGCGCACGAACGCACCCGCGCCCGCCACAGCGGCCGCCAGCGCGCCCGCACCCGAATACCCCCGCCTTCCTCGCGGGCGCACCCAAGGACGCCAGCGACGCCGCGGAGCACGACGGCGCGGGCGCGGGCGGGATGCACGACTTCCTGCGCACGCCCGCGCCGTACACGCTGCTGCCGACGCCGCTGCCGAACGACTGCACGTCGGCGGAGAACGAGCTGTTCTTCATGGACTCGCCGACGCAGGACCTGCTCTCCGTCGTCGACGCGTGCCTGCACAACCTGTACGACGTGCGGCGCGCGAAGCAGATATTCGACGACCTCCGCGTGCGCAAGCCCGGCGACCCCAAGTTCGACACGCGCCTGTACAACTCCATACTCCGCGCGTATATGGACATGGCCGACATCCTCGAGCCCAGCCGCCGCGCGATCTGGATGGATGATGCGTGGCTGCTGTTCCAGGTCATCGAGAGCGGCGAGGAGAATGTGCAGCCCAATGCGGGGTCGTACGCCCTTGCGCTGCTCATGTGGTCCAAGTGGGTGCCATATATGCGCCTGGTTCGTTGTCTCTAGCTGATGTAATCGCTCTTTAGGTTCTCAAGAGAGGGCTCGCCGCAGTATATCACAGACAGCGCGGACCTCACCAGTCATACGCCCACTTCCCTCCTTCGCAACATCATAGACAGACAAATACCCATCACCGCGGTCGTCTCGGACCGTGCATTCACGAGCTCAAAAGACGTCGAGCAGGTCATTCAGCTCTTGTCCAAAGCAGCAGTCGAGCTCGATCTCCCGAGTGTTCTCCAAGAGCTAGGGCAGGCCGAAGCCCTTGGTGCTCTGGACGCGCTGCAAACGCCCGAACTGCCTGAAGTCGTCCCTGTTCGCACCCCCGCAAAGGTAAATGCCACCGCCCGATCTTCAGAAACTCCAAGGCTCACCTGTGAGCACAGATCACCACTAACGGCGTAAAAGACCCCATCTCGGAGCCTGGCAACGAAGAAAACGAGGTTCCCTTCAAAATCGAGAATTTGCGCCGGCATCTGGCCCAGTTCACGCTCGCACGCCGTGTGCTGCCCGAAGACGCCGCCGCGCGCCAAAAGCTGCTCGAAGAGTCCGTCTACGACGACGCGGTAGAGCGCCTGCGTGTGCAGGCGGAGAAGCTCGACGAACTGGGTCTGAACAACAGCGAGCTCAAGCAGACGGATCTGCAGCACTGGATGTGGGACTGGCATACGAAGCTCACGGCGCGGTTGAAGAAGGATATCATTCAGCTCGTGAAGCAGGAAGAGTTGTCACCACCGAGTGAGTTGTTTCGGCGCATTTATTGAGGGGTGGCGTGCTGATTGTCTTGCAGAGGCTTCTGTCTATAGGCTGGGGCCGTTCTTGTCTCTCCTCAAGCCCGAGAAGCTTTCGCTGCTCACCATCCTCGAGCTCATGCGTCTGCACGGCTCCGGCGGCGTGAGCGAAGGCATGAAAACTGCCCGTGGACTCCTTGCCGTCGGAAAGGCCGTCGAACTCGAGTACAAGGCGTTCGTCTGCCGCAAGAACAAGATCTCCGTGCCCATGACCTCGGCGCGCGGCCCCGGCCAGGGCAGTTACTTCTCGCGCTTCTCGTACAACGACCTGCACGCGCGGCGGCTGACCGCGTTCAAGTACATGGAGGACGCGGAGGAGTGGACGTCGGACTGGACGCAGAACACGAAGGTCAAGGTCGGCAGCTTCCTCGTCGACCGCCTCATCGACTGCGCGACGGTCACGCGCACCGCCGTGAGCAAGGTGACGGGCGAGGAGGTCTCCGAGGAGCACCCTGCGTTCTTCCACTCGTATGAGTACATGCGCGGGCACAAGCTTGGCGTTATCAAGCTCAACCCGATCATTGCGCAGAGGATGGCGAAGGACGGGCTGAGGGAGACGCTGCATCCCCGGCATATGCCTATGCTCACGAAGCCAAAGCCGTGGGTGAGCCATGACAATGGCGGGTACATGTACAACAAAGGTAAGCATCCCATTCTATGTACGCCTGGCGTAGATACTCATAAGTACCTTGTGCAGCACCTGTTATGCGATTCAAGGAATCAAAGGAGCAGCTGGCGTACATCAAACAGGCCTGCGGGGAGGGCAACATTGAGCTTGTCCTCGCCGGCTTGGACGTCCTTGGCGCGACGCCGTGGAAGATCAACCGGCGCATCTTCGACGTCGTGCTGGAGGTGTGGAACTCGGGCGAGCGCATGGGCAAGCTCCCGCCGGCCATGTACGACCTCCCCGAGCCGCCGCGCCCTGAGGGCGCCGACACGGACCCTCAGGCGCGCTCCGTGTACCTGCAGCGCCACCGCGCATGGCTGCAGGAGCGCGCGAACAACCATTCTGACAGGTGCAGTGTGAACTACAAGATTGAAATTGCCCGCGCAGTAAGCCCCCTCTCCCTCCTCTCCCGTCCTCTCTACCTGTGCCACAGAATGCTGATAATGAGGCGTGAATGCAGTTCATCGACGACACGATCTACATGCCGCACAACCTCGACTTCCGTGGGCGCGCGTACCCCATCCCACCGCACCTGAACCACATCGGCGACGACCTGAGCCGTGGGCTGCTCCTCTTCGCAGACAAGAAGCCGCTGGGCGTGCGCGGGCTGCGCTGGCTCAAGATCCACCTTGCCAACCTGTACGGCTACGACAAGGCGACGTTCGACGAGCGCGTTGCATTCGTCGAGCAGCACCTGGACGACATCTTCGACAGCGCCGAGAACCCGCTTAGCGTAAGCTCCCATTCAGTCTTTCATCTGGTGCTGATGCTGACATGAACACGAATGTGCAGGGCCGGAGATGGTGGGGCAAGGCGGACGACCCCTGGCAGTGCCTCGCGACGTGCATGGAGCTCAAGGCGGCGCTCGAGTCGCCCGACCCGCTCGCGTACGAGTGCGCGCTGCCCGTGCACCAGGACGGCACGTGCAACGGGCTGCAGCACTATGCTGCGCTCGGCGGCGACTCGCAGGGCGCGAAGCAGGTCAACCTTGACGTTGCAGAGCGGCCGTCGGACGTGTACACGTATGTCGCGAACATGGTCGAGGATGCTATCAACGAGGACATTGGGAAGGACAAGTATGCGGCGCTGCTCGCGGGCAAGATCTCGCGTAAGGTTGTTAAGCAGACTGTAAGCGGCATTTTCTTTTGACACAGTGGTGTTGAGACTCGATGCTGATGAGTGTGCGTGGTGTAGGTCATGACTACCGTGTACGGCGTCACGTTCATCGGCGCGCGCGAGCAGATCCACAAGCAGCTCAGGGACCGCGGCGACATCAGCGAGGAGGAGCAGTACATCGCGTCGATCTACCTCGCGAAGAAGGTGTTGCAGTGCATCGGCGACCTGTTCAAGGGCGCGCAGGCGATCCAGGACTACCTCACCTCGTGCGCGCGTCTCATCGCCAAGTCGGTCCCGGGCACGCGCCTCACGGAGGCGATGAAGGTCGAGCGCAAGAAGTCGGGCAAGACGGCGTCACGGCTGCGCAAGGAGCAGATGACGTCGGTTGTGTGGACGACCCCGTTGGGGCTGCCGATTGTGCAGCCGTATAGGAAGGTCAAACGCAGGCAGATTGAGACGGGGCTGCAGTCGGTGTATATCTCGGATCCGAATGTTCAGTCTGAAGGTGTGTGGTTTTTGTACACGGTTCATTGGGCGTGTAGATGCTGATGTTCGTTGTGTAGTCAACACTCAGAAGCAGGCCTCTGCGTTCCCGCCGAACTTCATCCATAGTCTCGATGCGACGCACATGCTGCTCACTGCCCTCGAGTGCCAGGTACGTCGTTACCGATGATTTCGACTATGTGGTGAATTCTGACATCATCGGTTCAGACGCAAGGACTCACCTTCGCATCTGTGCATGACTCGTACTGGACGCACCCCTGCGACATCGACCAGATGTCGGAGATCATCCGCAACACCTTCATCAGTCTGCACTCGTCCGACGTGCTCGGGCGGCTCGACGCAGAGTTCCGCGAGCGCTACGCAGGTTACAAAGTGCCTGTCGTCTCGCTGCGCACGGAGAGCCTCATGCGCAGCCTCGGGCTGACCGAGAACGACACGCTCGTGACGACGTCCGAGGAGGAGGCCGCCGCGCTCGAGAGCGCGGACGTCTCGTCCGTGGTCGTCGAGGGCGAGACCGCACCCGTCGCGGAGAACGGCGTCGTCACGATCTCGCGCGAGCAGGTCAAGGCGGAGCTGAACAAGAAGCGCGGGTCGACGCGCCGCGCGAAGGCAGCTGCGGGTGCGGAGGACGGCGCGGGCGCGGAGGGCGATGTGCCGGCGAACTTCCAGACGAAGTTTGTGAACCTGACGGACATGCTGCCGCGCCTTCCGAAGAAGGGCGAGTTTGACGTGAGCAAGATCAGGCAGTCGCTATACTTCTTCTCATGATCGCGCTCTCCAGGCGTCTGTGTCTGCTGGCGCCCCATCTGCATGATCTACTTCTACTCGCACCTCTGCTTCTATTCCTATCTTGCTCGTACTCATCACTAACTCAGTCGTCACGCATCCCCACTCTATCGTTGGTTCTACTGGCATACATTCATCATCTACTCGTACCTCGCTGCTCGTTGCTCGTCATTCACGCGTCTTTTAGCTATAGCACCGCATCTCATCTACTTAATCTCGCACTACGCGTTATGCACTGTATCTTACTTTTTGTGCTCGACGTCACTAGAGGCGTCGGCCTTCCGTGCTTACAACCGGAATAGATAATTGCTTTACAGCCTATGCATTGCCATTCGTACCGTTCGAACTTGGATCAACCGACAGCCGTGCATGTGCATAGGCATTGCGACACGTTCAAAGGACAGAGCGCCGCAACAGCGAGCAACAGCAATCTATTTTGCATCCACATCCACATCCACGACATTCCACCATGCTCTAGGCTACAAGCACTGCTCGGCCTCCAGCTCTAGTGGTGCGCCTCCTCCTTGGCCTCATCCGCCTCGAGGAACGCGAGGTACGCCTCGGCGCCGGCACCCGCGTTGCCGACGGCGACCTTGGCGGCGGCGGACTCGGCGGCCGCGAGCGTGGGCTCTGCGACGTCGTACGCGGAGAGCTCGGACGCGAGGTCGGCGGGGAGGAGGGGGAGGTGGGGCGCGGCAGGGAGCGAGTAGGGCTTCACGGCGCCGACGTGGGCGTCCTTGGCCTGTTACACATTGCAGCACAAGTTACAGTGCGTCAGAGGCAGGGATGGTGGTGTGCACGAGACACGAGACGTACGGGCGGGGTGGGCTTGTAGGACTTGAGCTCCTTGATGTAGAGGTCCTGGACGAGGTCTGGGGGAGGACGGTGTCAGTTCGGCCGGTCCCGGGCAGGCAGGGGGACAGCGCACCCTTGCGCGCGACGGCGGAGGTCGCAAAGGCGCGCGTGCGCGAGGCGGCGCGGACCTAACGAAACATAGTGAGCAGCGCACAGGAGACAGCGAGGAGGAAAGGACGGACGGCGGCGGCAGCGTTCCTGAGGACGGCGGACATGGTGGTCGTTGGNGNTGNNGTGGNGAAGGAAAACGGAACGTGACACGGTGTGTGACAGGCGCATCCCGGGCCCGGCCTCGAGCTGCCTCGCCGGCCGCCCCCGCGTCACAAAACGGTACGGCGCGCGGCCGTGGCAAGCCCCTCTCTTACTCTCACCTCGTCCATCCACCATGTTTGCACGCGTCGCCCTTGCTGCCCCCCGCCGTCTCACCACTGCCGCCGTCGCTGCGCGCACCTACACCTCTAGTACCAAGGAGGGCAGTGTCGCCGCGAGCCGCGAGTTCGGGTACGTCATGGTGTGCGGACTTGTCGGGAGTATACTGACGAATTTATGTTTGCATTTGCAGCAAGAAGGAGAAAGCCGTTGAAGGTAGGCCCTTCCGTGACCGGTGCGCGGTGTCATGCTGAATTTTTCTGCTGTAGACCAGTATGCGCGCCGCCACGAGCAGGAGCAGATTGCGAAGCTGAGGCAGGAGGTACGTATACGCCAAACTTCGTCCTATACGCACCCTGACTTATGCCTTTTTGGCGCATAGATTGCCAAGAAGAAGGCTGAGCTTGTACGTTTGACTTGCGATCTTACCGTGGTTAGTCCCCGCTGACCGAACGCGTTTGCTTTCTGCAGGAGAACCTCGAGAAGAAGGCCGAGGACGGCAAGACGTCGCCATCGTCTTAAATGCCCTTCTGGCCTTGATGATCGCGGGTTTACCACCCAGGTAAATCAGCACTTGATATCCTTGTGAAGCCATGCTCACTTGCTGCAGGACGGATCGCTTGTAGTAAAGGACATGCTCTTTAGACATGTGTATTTGCCTTGCGTCGGAAATCGTACTTCGAGCGTTTTGTCTGCTGCTAGCTCCAGAGATCTATATCATCCTGCATTATTGAATTCAACAGAAGACTGTCGAGTTCCGTCGAACCCATCTAGCGAACTTCGTCACAAAGTACGTCGCGTGCGCGTTGAAATAGCCAAATATCAATCCCACCGGGAGGATGGCGTGTACATTCAAAGTTAGATATACAGTTGGTGTGGTCAAAAGATACACTGGTAAGAGTACAAAAGAATGTATGTCTATGATACACCATGGCTCGCGAATGTCACCGACATCCACGAGTAACACGTCTCACGAATCCACGAACCACTGTCCGTAGCAGCGTTCCAGTCGTGACGCGTACGAGAGAATCATAACAAGTCATGCATCCTGGCCCGCACACGATCAGTATCGGCCTCTCCGGAATCGCGTCCAGAATCCGCCGGTCTTCTCAGTCTGCACACCCGCACGGGCGCGGGCCCGGCGCCTGCCGACGAAGACTGTGCAGCTCGAGAGGAGCAGAAGCAGCAGGGCCGCGAGGGATAGCCAGAAGCCTGGCGACGCAGAAGCAGAAGCGTCAAGATGAGTCAGCGGGGCAGATAGACGTAGAGGGTATAGACGTGCAACATACCAGGACCAGCAGTGGTGTGCTCGATCGCGCCGCCGAGGTGCCCCATTTCCATGCGGATGCGGACGAAGAGCGCGATGTCGATGATGAATGCGAGGAAGGTGAGGAACGCGGACAGGAGCGCCAGCACGATGGTCAGGAGCATGAGCGTGAAGTGCTGTGACAGGGAGCACAGGAGCGCGAGGAATGTGAAGGCGGACGCTGCGGGGAAGCGTCAGAGGGGCGTGTCGATAGCTGGTCCGTGACGTGAGAGATACTCACCGACAGGGTGGACGCCGAGTCCGCGAGTGTAGGAGGAGCCAATGGTCACATTGCTTGCGCTCGTGGCATCGGGTGCTGTGTAGCTTATCTGGACAGAGTAGCCGTGTCCTTGAAGGAAAGGTTAGGCTCAGATGTGAGCACGGCAGATCAAGTTGCTAAATTTACCTGGGTCAACACAAGTGCGATCCGTAGAATTCGCCCCATAGACACAGTAAGACCTGTACAACGTCACATATCAACGTCAGTCTCCTATGTGACTTCTCGAAGGACGTACCAGATGCCGAAGCGAAGCTGCTGAGCCTGTTCTTGTGAACCGCTGCTTATGGCGACCTGTGGCGCAGTGGCATTGTCGAACTGCACGCGGGCGATATCCAAAGTTGTCAGGCTCGGCAGGGATATCGAGACAATGAGGCTGAGAATGAAGGCGATCGCAAGGAAGACGATGCTAGGGATGAAGAACGCGCGGGTCGAAGCTGGAGGTGCCATGATAGTGATGTTCGTAGATTAAGAGTTCTTCGTAATTTGCTGGGATCGCTGGCCTGCCGCGAGAGTCGTGGTGATAGAGAGGGAAAGAGAGGGTGAGCCATTGGATATCCGTAAGTGTTCTTTATGAAGGCGCGAAGCTCAATTGAAGCCCATTGTTGTTCGCAGTGGCGGTGCACAATAGCAAGGTCATTGATGAGTCAGCAGCATGTTATGGTTGGACTCATCCAGCGAACAAAGAACAGCTGAGCGTCTCGCAGCGCNAATGGAATCAGGTCAGTTCTCGGTCACTCCGCGTCTTTTCCACGCTCTTAGCACCGCACATTTTCCCCGTACCATACACGCCAGCTTTTGTAGATTGTTCCCGTGTCACTATGCAACGTAGCAGTACTTGCACCGTGGTCCGTCAATGCAGCTGGCAGGTCCCAGCCGGCTCGTTTTGCCTCCGGCGCCTCGCAGATTCGCAGCGCTCCGTGAAGGTACATTTCTAACTAACGTCTTCTAGAGCATTTGGATTCTGGAAGGTCGTGCCAGTCACAAATCGCGGGCTTCTAGGCCCCACGCACCGTCGCTCTCTGTGCAGACACTGGAACACGCCACACTTTCGTCCTGTTCATAGTTCTCGCAATAAGCTTGGGATTCCCATCGGGGCTAAACCCTCCTCTTTTTATCCGCAGATCGCAAACAGGATAAAGAACACGTTGGCCGATTTTGTCAATACGTAATCGCTGCATCCGGAAACCCTTGTCCTCACCGGCGTTGCGAGTGTCGAATGCTCCTTTCCGCCGGACAACATGCAATGTACCTGTCCACATCTATCGCCGCTGCCTACACGTTCACGTCTCCTCACACTGGTCTCGTCATGGTCATTCTTGTCTTCCGCCTGCACTCTTTGCCGCCCATCCGCTGCGCTTCTGTCACAGCCCACTGGCATGCCTGCATGCTGGGCCACATATACGGTATCTCGAGCCCCCCCACTTGGCGGGTCCTGATCCATCGTCAGGGGGACGTTCCAGCTGCTATATACAGCCCAATGGAGAACGCCGTTTAGGTGATACGCTGATGGGTCTTAGTCTCCGTCCCGCCAAAACCACCGGCTCGTGCAGCGAGGCGCTATCGGCCTCTGTCCCCCCATCTCACCACCCCCGGGCTCCCCAACCCGCCAAGGCATCCCTCCAATCAATCCCCAAGGATGGATAGCGATCTCATGGTGAGTGCGCGCGCACTATAGCGATGACACGGACATCTTTTAACGTTTTACGCAGGACGTCGAGGCCGCCGCAGATTCGCTCTCGCAGCTCCATTTCCAAGCGGATGACGCGGTGATGAGCGATGCCGCCCCCCTGCGAGAAGATGAGATGTCGTCGGCCCCATCTGTCGCCATCCTCCTCCATCGCCTGCCGGCCGTCCCCATACACCGCATCCTCAGCCATCTGTCCGTGGTCGACCGCCTCGCCCTCACGTCCACGTGCCGCGCACTGTTCGCGCACAGACCGGCCGCATTCACCAACCTGATGCTCTCATTTACCTCGCAATCGTGCCTCCTGTCAGCAGCGCACCAGCTCTACGACGTCCTGCAGCACAACCCCGCCTACGCCGCGGCCGCGAAAGGGCTCACCGTGAGCAGCGGGGAGCACATGAACAAAACCGCCGACGCCGCGCTCTTCGCCGCGCGCATGGCCGAGCTCGACACGCGCCTGCTCGCGCTGCTCAAGCTCCTGCCGGGCCTCGCGCGCCTCACGCTCGACTTCTGGCGCACAGGGTGCTACTCCGTGCTCCCGCATACGCTCACGCACGTCCTCACCATGCCGCACCTGCGCAGCCTCGTGCTGAACGTGCTGCGTCTGCCGACGTACGACGCGCTCGAGCCCGACGTGCGCCGGTACGCGCCGCCTGCGCTGCGNCACGCGTGGCTCGACGTCGTCTGCGGGAACTGGGTGCAGTATTTCTTCGGCGACCCCGGCCAGCTGCGCTGGCTCACGCTCCGCGTGTGGAAGCCCGACGACATCTGCGCCCCGCATCGTGCGCAGCCTTGTGCATGCCGCGGTGCGTCTTGAGACGCTTGTCGTATCGGCGCTGCCGGGGCATCTCACGGAGAATGTGGAGGGATACAGCGGGCTCTTCGCCCAGGGCTTCGTGCGTCCTCTCACATCCCCTGCATCACCTGCGCCGCTGACTGCGCCGTCTCTCCGCGCTCTATCCTCGCTTCCTCCTCCCCCTCTCCGCACGGACATCAGAACTCGGGCGTCCTCTCCAACCTCCGCGCATTTTCACTCGACGCCGCCCTCAAGCCGCCCACGCTCGAGACGCTCTTCCGCGCCTTCGCAGCCTCGCGCGTCACGAAGGTCCGCCTCGTCGTCAACGTCGGCGGCACGTGGCTGCCCGACTTCTCCCCGCAGCACATTGCCATGCTCGCGCACCTCGTCCCCTGCCTCGAGGAACTCATCCTCGACCAGCACGACATGACCGAGGCCGCGCCGCTCCCCGGCTCCCTGGTACGTCCGCCCCCATGTTTCTGCACGCATGCGATTGCAAATTGACTTCTGGTTCCCGTGTTTTTGTTTCTGTGTACAAAGGCCGATTGGGCCGCTGCGATACGGCACATCCCCAACCTGCGCCTGCTGGCGCTCGCTAGTATGTTCGTGCTGAACGTCTATGGGCCGTACCAGGAAGTGGAGTCGGGGGGCGAGACTTCGGACGAAGATGGGTACGCAGACGGGGATGGGGACGGGGATGGGGATGGGGATGGGGATGAAGATGTGGGCAGCAGTGAGGATGCAGGCAGCGAGGGCGATAGTGAGGTTAGCAGCGACAGGCCACGGAGCCACTTCTCGCGGAACGTCGTCTCGATCGCAGCCTGGGCAGACGAGCTGCTGGACGAGCACCTGCGCATCGTGCGCCCGTTCGAGGAGCTCTGGTTCCTCGGCGTGCGCGTCCCCGAGGGGTGCCCGCCCGAGGACTCGGTGAGCGGCGCCGGCGTCGGGTTCCGGCAGCATGTCGACGAGGAGCAGGACGAGGACGGCGCGCTGCGGCGGCGGTTTATCATACGGCCTGCGGCGCGCAGCGGGTGGTGGTGGGAGAGCTGGGCTTAGGCCATGGGGCTTGGAGGAGCAACGATGGGGATGCGGGGGCGGTGGGCCCGCTGCGGCCGTTGGGCATCAGATAAGTACTAGTCACCGTTGCCCTCCGTCGCCCTCCCGTGCATGTGCCGATCGTGTCAGAACGGAACGTAATCCCCGAGCCCGTTCTTGTTCCCGGTCCCCTTTTCACCTTCTGTGTTCTCCTGCATCTGCCTCCTTTTGCACTAGACCTGGTTTCTTAGATTGCGGTCTCGGTTCTCCGCTCGCTGCATGGTGGGGAATGGTATCATTGTCGTAATAATCCTATTGTGTACAGTAAAGTATATACAAACACGAGTAACGATAGTGTAAATATGGCGTATAATATACAGTGCGTGCGTCCCTATACGTCCGTCGCATCAACAGCATGAATCACAGAAGCGTAAGAACGATCAAAGCAGAGCAGTCCCATGGCCAGCCAAGTAGCGCGGGTGGCAGAAACGATTATGCCTACGCCTACGCCTCGACCTCAGACCAGTCGTCCCGCTCGCTCTTCTCCCCGTCGCTGCCATGGTAAACCAACACCGCGTCATCCCCCTCGCTGCCCGCCGCATCCCCCCAATTCCTCCCGTTGCGCCTTCGACGGGGCCGGGGGGAATGTGAACTGATCATGCGACAGCGAGGACAGGTACTCTTCGGCACCGTCCGAAGCCACAGATCCAATGGAGGGGGACGAGTCGGCTGCGTGCAATTTGCTTCCGGGTGAAGGATCCGTCGGCGCCGCGTCGGTGGAAATGCCCTCTGCCTCTACTTTTGCTTCCGTCGCGACGGCGGCCTCGACAGCCGTCTCCTCGACCGGGGCAGGCTCGACGACCTCAGCGACTTCTGCGGAACTAGCGGCGATATCCTCTTGCTCTTGGACTGGGCTGGTAGTGTTGGAAGGGGGCTCTTCGACGCCCGAGGAAGTCTGGGACTCGATGATCGGTACGTCCTTGTCTTCCGTAGGTGAAGGTGCGGTCACTTCTTCCGAGGGAATAGTCGAGTCTGTCGGAGCGGTGGAAGGTTCTTCAACGGTCGCCAAAGGGTGGGCGGAGTCCTCTTCGTCTGCGGCCTGCGACACCTGGGGCTCGACAGTCGCAACCTGCAGTTCGGGTGACTCGGCGGCGACATCGGATGCGACAACGGTATCGACAAGAGTAATAGAGTCGGTCGCGATGGCCTCGTCGGTGGGTCCTTGAGCAGGAGCTGGCACGACGACGTCCACGTCAAACTCGGTGATAGCGGAGGTGGTGACATCGTGTGACTCCGTGGTAGCGCTAGCCTCGACGGCAGGATCATTATGGTGGGCGGCAAGCTCGGCCTCAGGGACCTCCTTATCGGCGGGTTGCTCGACGACGGCAGGCTCCTCGACAGCCTGCTCCGCGAAGACCGGCTCGTGGACTTCAAGGAGCACCGTCTCGCGGACCTCAAGGAGCACCGTCTCGTGGACCGGACTCTTCGACGCCGCTCTTTCCTTCCTCAGCTCCCCCACCTTGCGGTCAACCTCTCCAAGGGCCCTCTCGACCTCCTTGACGACNTCCCTCCTGCGGCCCCGCACTTCCTCGTCCCCCTCGCTATCCACGGCGTCCAAGCGCTCCAGCAGCGCGTTCAGCGCGTGCTCGTACGCGCGGACGGGCGCATTGGTGGGCGTGTACGCCAGGTTACTCGCCGAGTCCTCGTCGGAGCTAGCCTTGGCCTCAGCGGCAGACTCTGAGAAGTCCAGCGCGGGCGGGAAGACGAAGCCGGCCTCGAGGGTCTGCAGCGAGCTCTGGATCTCCCTGATGGTGGCGATCGACGTCGCGGGGGACGCAGGCCGCTCGGTGCTCGCCGCTATGGACGCACGGTGAGCACGGTATGCGGCTTGTAGTTCGGCGGCGGACGTACCAGCTACTGCTGGCTTGCGCGCCAGGTCGGCGCCTTCAGCTTGAGCGGCGGAAGCGAATCCCGAGCTAGAAGCGTTCGCGGAAGTGGAGGCAGTCTGGGCATGTGTTAGCATCCGTGCCATGAGGCAAGCCACGACCGATGCTTACCTTTGACGAAGACGCCTGAGTGTGGTCCTTGGAAGGACTTGCCGGAGAAGGCGTCTCGAATCCAAAGAGGTGAGAGATCAAATTGCGAACGGCCTCTTCAACCTCAGCATCGGCCTCGGAATGAAGCCTGTTCTCGAGCCTGGACTTCAACGGCGTCGAAGCACCGTCTCGTACTGGGGAAGTCTCGGGGACCTCCCTCGCCTTGCCCTTGCCCTCGACATCTGCCTTGGGTACGGCAACCGGAGCGGGCTCCGATGGACGCTCAGCTGCAACGGACTGGAGAAACAAGATCAGGATAAACCCTACTGGAAACAAAGGACGCAATGAACGTACTTTATTGCCTTGCTGAGCTCCGTAAATGAACTCGAAGATATCTCTGAGAGAGTCGGCCTGTTCCTCGCGTTCGATCCGCTGCGATGGCGCAGGAGAAGCGACGGGGCTCCCGCGTCCCCTCCCAAAAGCAAACCGAGGGAGACGCTCCTGAGCTTGCTGGTCCTCCGTGGAAAGAGCTTCCAAGAAGAGGTGATGGCGCAAGACTTCGATCCTCTCGCGCCTGGCCCTCTCGGCCTCCATCCGCATCTGAATCTGAATCTGCCTCTGCTTCTCCCTCCTGACCCTCTCCATCTCCGCCTGCAGGGCCAGCTGTCTCTCGCGCTTGACGCGCTCGACTTCGGCCTGTAGCAACCTCTGCCTCTCCCTCCTCACGGCCTCCTCCTTCTGTCTCTTAGCAGCCTCCTCCCTGGTGCGAAGAACGTTCGCAGCATACTCCGCCTCCGCGGCGCGCATCTCGGCGAGAGCGCGGCGATACCGCTCCTGCGACCGAATGACGTCGGCGGCGGGGAGGTCTAGAGCCATACCCGAGCTGGGAAGGTCTTGACGACAGCCCGACGAAATGCGGGTGTGTGCTTGAGGATAGAACGACTCGGGGGCTGAGGTGGGTGCGCCGAAGAGCTGCGAGGGTGTGATGGTGTAGAGCATGTCGGCGGGTAAGAGAACTGAGATATCCGTGGTGATGTGTGTGTGTGGAATGTGAATAATTGTTACTCGTTNGAGTTTGGTGAAAGGAGGGGGCGGGCGGGGCGGGAGCTTTTATAGAGGGACATCGTGAGCTCAGTCAGCGCAGTATCAGTCATGGACGGGACACGCGTCGCGCGCAGCGGGCGAGACGCGTCAATACACGAACGACGCCGACGCGTCGCGAATCACGCAGAATTTCCTGGAATGTCTTTCTAGTCACGTGTGCCTCGGCCGCTGCCGTTCTCTGAGGTTCCAGTCTGTTCTCCGCCTCGGGCTCCGACACGCCCCCGGCCTCGGCGACCAGTCGATGACTCCTCGGACTGCATGCATACATATGTCTTCATAACATTCTCGTTCAAGTCCGTTGATATCTTGGTCACTTTGAACTAGCACCTGCAGAAGCTGTACAATTTTCCAATGACCATGAAAAGATGCTACTGTTAATGCTGTCTCATGTCTCATGTTCCAAACATTAATATCAGCTCCTTTGGCAAGCAGAAGCTGTACAGCTTCTAAATGCCCATTGGAAGATGCTGCAATGAGTGCTGTCTGCTTCCCTCCATCTAGTTCATTGACATTAGCTCCAATTGAAATCAATTTTTGAATCACAGTACAATAATTCATGCATGATGCAGTAATCAATCCTGCATATAGATCAACAGATGAAGTATTTTTCAGCATGTTATTATTCTGTAAAAGTTCTATAACATCTGTTCTTCCTATATGAGCAAGACTGCAAGGCAGATTGTTGTTATACCAGAGTATCTGATCATATTGAATCTGTTTGAACAGATCATTTGAGAAAAATTGTACAATATAGCTTGTTAGATTCATTTGGTTGGAGATCTGTGCATTTTGCAAATGTTGTGATAAATGCCTGACAATGTACTCATGCAGCTTTGTGTTTACTCTCTCCAATAGCAATCTAATGCATGTTTCACTGATGATGGCATGAGCTAACTGTTCATTGATATAATACTTTGCNACANNANNTGATTTGGGCACCTTGTTTGAAGTTATATATTCCTTGACAGAGAAATGACAGAATTGAACTTTTTTATCTGACTCATAAATGAGGTTTGAGCACATATTCAAAATGCTTGAGTCATGAAGATGAATTGTTGACTTTCCATAGCAGTTTGAAGTTCACCCATGGTGATGGGGCATGCAGCAAATGCAATCCATTGCAAGATATAATGTATCATCTTGAAATGCTTTTCAGGAATCTTTTTCAAAATCCTTTGATATGTATCCTCCAAGGATAAAGGCAGTTTCTTTGATTCAGCAATCATCTGGGCATCAGAGACACATTCTGCAAGTTCTTTCAGCTGGCACTCTACCCAAAGAAACCTGAATGTGGTGCTCAGTGTCAGTTTATGCCAAGATATAATGAGCTCAATGTGACTTACATTCCATGAGATTGTTTATACAATGTATCTCTCGCCAAGGCTTTGGCTTCTGGAGAGAAGATCTTGAATGTCTTTGTTTCTAGCACAGAAGATATATATGACATGATATCATTTTGGATCAATGATTCATTCAGATTCACAGTGCAAGAAGTTTCTATCTCAAAATAGTCTTCAATATCAGTCTCTGTGCGACTTGTGGCAAAGACATGCACAGGATCAAGGAGCATTATGTCCCCCAGGAAGTCAAATAGATGCTTTTGTCTCTCTTCAGCTAGACATTCATCAAGAGCATCAAGAACAAGATATGCAGCTTTAAATTGCTTCAAGACACTAACAAGAGCATTCTTCAAACTGAGCAAGCTAGGCTGTCTTTTGCCAGAATCATGATCTTTGTAGAATTGTTTCATCACAGAGGAAGCAGCAAGGTTCTGGTTTGAAAGTTGCCAGAGAAGAGATCCAAGCAAGTCACGAAAGGTTTGCTTGGCAGGATCTTTGAAATCAAAGTAGAAAAATGCTGCTGCTGATGTAGGAGGCTTGACAATTTTCACTAGCACATTCTCAATGATTGTTGAACTAATGTTGCTTCAGATGCAGATCAGATTGGAAGACATATTAAAAGGACTTACCACAAAATGCTCTTGCCACTGCCAGCTGAAGGTAACATATATGAGACAAGAGCTAATAGCAGAAGCTGAAATCCTTATGTATTCCATGCACCCACATAGATGCATGAGGATCTTCCACCCAAGCTAAATACTGGAAATCATTCAATAACCACTGACCAGTGCTCTTGTATGCTTTGTCCTGTGCTGCATTATGATTAGCCCATGGATCTGATGGATGAAGCCAATCATAGCATTTCTGCAGCTCATCATCCCCTTCAGGATGAATGCATCAGAATGAAATATCAAGAGTCCAATAATGTTGAGAGCAACATACCCTTGAGTGCTTCTAGCACCTGAAGTGCCTTGTGTGCTGTCTGATGTACCTCTGCCAGGACTGCCAGCTTCTCCTCTTTTGTCAGGTCATCCAGCTTCCTCAGTGCACCAGAAATAGCATCATTCATACTGAAGATATTCTGAGCATAAAGCACTGTAGACAGCCATGAACGTCAGATGTCAGAATATATTATCTCATAATAACTCACATAACCGGCCTTTCTGCACATCTTTGGTGACTAGACCAACAAAGAGAAGCATATGTGCAAGAATTTCAACAAGCCTAGCCTGTAACATAGGAGATATATGTTACGAACTGCTAAGGGGTTATCTTTTTCCTTTCTCATTACCTATCTACATGCACTGCATGGACAGCCTCCAGTCTATTTATCCAGATCATACGGTTACCGTGGACTATAGTTACTCCTATCTCTACTGCGCAGCACAGTCATACTGCGCAGCGCAGCCGCAGCAATCACGCTCGACGCCCGGCTCCATGTCGCCCTCACCTGTAGACTCGCCCTCACCCTCAGAAAGCGAGAGCTGGAGCGTTCCTTCGACCCGGCCTCCGAGCCAGCCTCCGAGCCAGGCCCCCAGCAGGGCGCCTAGCATTTCTGGCACCAAACCAGATCTTTCGTCATGGAAGCTAGGCTCCCCACAGATACCCTTCACCAAAGCTTCGAAAAAGGCAGCGACAAATAATGCACAGCCCGTCGCTGGCGAGCATCCGCCTGATACCCACGTGCCCCCCCACAAGGGTCCTCCTTCTGTACATTCAGACGGGGGTTCGACCAAGTTCACGCTGAAGGATCTACTGGCCAGTGGGCCCAAGCTCGCGAGGAGATCATCTGTGCGCTCTACGGCTAGCAGCAAGAAGTCGGATTCGGAGGGCGGAGGGAAGTCGACTGTTGGCGAGAGCACCGCGAGCCTTCTGAAGAAGTATGGGACTTGTGAGCGAGTGGCCATTGGCAAGGGCGCAACCTCCGTGGTCCGCCTTGCTCACAAGTGGGATCGGAGTGAGGAGAAGTTGTATGCTGTCAAGGTGCGTAATATGACAGCCCATAGTCGGCATTGAAGACGTTCTAACAGAGGGCGTCGTGCCTTTCAGGAGTTCCGGAAGAGACGAAAGAACGAGACAGAAAAAGAATACATCAAGAAGCTGACTGCCGAGTTCTGCATATCGTCGACTCTGCACCATATCAACATTGTCGAAACTGTGGACCTTGTGCAAGACGAGAATCAGCACTGGTGTGAGGTTATGGAGTTTTGCCCCGGAGGCGATTTGTATGCGGCGATCAAGCGTGGCCGTATGTCGCCTAGCGAAATCGAATGTTGCTTCAAGCAGATCCTGTGTGGAGTCTCCTACCTCCACAGTCAGGGCGTTGCTCATCGCGATATCAAACCCGAGAATCTGTTCTTTGATACAAAGGGCCATGTCAAGGTAGGCATCTGCGCGCAGGTGGTTTTCCTTTGTTTAATGATGCTAATGGGCATTAGATTGGTGATTATGGTGCCTCGACGGTATATCGCCTGCCCTGGGAAGCAACCGTCCACATGTCGACAGGCCTCTGCGGTAGCGAACCTTACATTGCTCCTGAGCAGTTTCTGGGCAAACGTAAGCGTAATGTGCCATATTCTTGGGCATATACCTAATGTTGTTTCCCCTCTTCCCCCCTTTCTCTTGGACCGCAATGAATCCGTCAGCATATGACGCGCGGCTTGTCGACATCTGGGCCTGTGGTGTGGTGTACTACTGCCTGCACTTCCAGGAGCTGCCATGGCGTGTGGCGCAGCAGTCTGACACGTTGTACGCGGCCTACACAAGCGCGTGCGCAAACCCACAGCAGACAGCGTGCCCTCCGACGATTAACAACCTATCACCGCGCCAATGCCGCCCACTCATACGCCGCATGCTCGAGCCAGAACCCAAGCAGCGTGCACTCATCGAGGAGTGCATGCAGAATCCATGGGTGCAAGGCATCGAGGTCTGCTACATGGTCGCGAAGCCAACACACGTGCATGTCAACCTGCAGACGCTGCAGCAGCCTGTGCAGGTGGTCTCTTGAGTTGGTTCTGGTTGAGACGTGTCGGCCGGTGGGGCGTCGGGGGTGGTTCTTGTTGGTGCACGCGCTGCTCGGACATCGGCTGTGACGGTCTTGCTTCGCGTACGTATGTTAGGTCGGGCATGTACACTTGATATGCGTGTCGTATTCTGTCTCTGTTGTTGGTACTCGTCTCTGCTACGGTCTCTGTTTTCGATTCATTGTACTTCAGCTTCAGCTTCTAGTGGGCCCCTGCGTCTCGTACTGTAACGCCGCGGGGCTGGATATCGATGTTAGCGTAACTTTTATGCCAGGAATGTCGACAGATATTTAATGCTTTTATGATGAGATGCCAGGGGCAGTAATCAGATACCGACTTGGAGGTGAAGGTGTGACGCTTAGTAATAATTAGTGCTGTGCGGAGCCACGCGGGCGTGCGCCGCGCGCGTGTCCTACAAAGACAACCGCGTCGAGGCGGCGGTGGCTTGCCCGGCTCGGTTACACACTCATCACACTCCTCACCCCCACCCTCCCCCGTCCTCGCAATGTCGTCCAACCTCGATGTATGTGTTCCAATACACTTGTCTGCGCGGTAAACACGCTAACCGTGCTGCAGCGAGCCGATCGAGATCGTACAACGCGCCATAGACGAAGATACGAAGCAGAACTATGCCGAGGCGTACAAGCAGTACTCAAATGCGCTCGACTACTTCATGCTTGCGCTCAAATGTGCGTAGCATACCCTCTCCTGAGTCTAGGATACGAACCCTGACGCACAGGTGCTTGGGGCTGCAGATGAGAAGAACGAGAAGTCCAAGGCGCTGATCAGGACGAAGATTACGGAGTACCTCGAGCGCGCCGAGATGCTCAAGACCCACCTGCAGTCGAGCGAGAAGAAGACGAAGAAGGCCGTCGCGAACGGTGTGTCTGGCGGGTCAAAGTGAGTGTCGAGTGCTGTCCCCGCAATCCGCAGCACAGCATGCTAATTGGACGCGTGAACAGGAAGGACGAGGAGGACGGAGACATCGACCCCGAGGTGAAGAAGCTGCGCGCGGGGCTGGCGAGCGCGATCATCGTGGACAAGCCGAATGTGCGCTGGGACGACGTCGCGGGGCTCGATTTCGCGAAGGAGTCGCTCAAGGAGGCCGTCATCCTACCTATCAAGTTTCCCCATCTGTTCACGGGCAAGCGTACGCCCTGGCGCGGTATCCTACTGTACGGCCCGCCTGGGACGGGTAAGAGTTATCTCGCGAAGGCCGTCGCGACAGAGGCGAAAAGCACGTTTTTCAGTGTCAGCTCCAGTGATCTTGTGAGCAAGTGGCAGGGTGATTCCGAGCGGTGAGTGTAGTCTTCGTCGCGTACGATGAGGAATATTGACCACTGTTGTAGGTTGGTCAAGCAGCTGTTCCAAATGGCGCGCGAATCGAAGCCCGCCATTATCTTTATTGATGAAGTGGATTCCCTTGCTGGGAACCGTAGCGAGGGCGAGTCGGATGGGACACGGCGTATCAAGACGGAGTTCTTGGTGCAGATGAATGGCGTTGGGCATGACGATACAGGTGTGCTCGTCCTCGGTGCCACAAATATACCTTGGCAGTTGGACCCCGCTATCAAGCGACGGTAAGTTCTGTCCTTTCTTGCAGATGCGGAAGGATTTGACATGTCTGTAGATTCGAGAAGCGCATATACATCCCACTTCCTGGTATTGAGGCGCGGCGACGGATGTTCGAAATTCACGTTGGCTCGACGCCCTGCGAGCTCTCAGCCAAAGACTACCGCCAACTCGCTTCCAAGTCAGAGGGGTGCGTTATAGGGTTACATTGCATCGATCCTGTTTGCTCACAGCAATTGACAGTTACTCTGGCTCTGATATTGCCATCGTCGTTCGCGATGCCCTCATGCAACCCGTCCGCAAGGTTCTTTCCGCTACACACTTCAAGCAGGTACAATCACCCACCGATCCAGAGAAGACGAAATGGACACCATGCTCCCCTGGCGACCCCGATGCTATTGAGAAGAATTGGTCCGACATAGAGAGCGATGAACTGCTGGAGCCCCCATTGCGGTATTCGGACTTCGTAAAATCGTTGGAGAGCGTACGGCCGACAGTGACAGAAGATGACATCAAGAGGCACGAGAAATGGACACGGGAGAGCGGTATGCAATGTTGTCTGCAATCTCCGTATATCTTTTTGTTGACTCGATTCCTCCACAGGTGTGGAGGGAGCATAACAATAATTCGTGTATATCCCAACGGCAGCTTGGTTGTATGTATCATTTGTTTTATTTCCTTTGTAGGACGATTCAGCATGCGTGGGTATCCACTTTGACCTATTGCTGTCGTACTCTCGTCCAGCACGGCCCAGCCGGCTTCTGCGGTCCTGGCACGCAAGTGGATGCTTCCATTTCTCGAAGTGACGTATTTCCTCCGTATTCTTTGTGGCGACGAACACTGGGATTACGGCACACTGCGGCTACTAATTGTCTTGCTAACGGCCCAGGATGATTTGTTTCCTTTTAGGCAACCCTTGTTTTACTCCGGAAAGCCATCTTTATTGTAGGCGCGTCCACTCATCCTTCCGCTCCGTTATTGTGTTCCCGTATGAGCCCGAATCGGGAAGTTACCGGATATGGCCAGTGGCTCCCACGAGGCTCTCCAATCAAGGGCTTGCGATGAAGCTTGGTAACGATTCCACGTCGACCTTGACAACACTTCCACTCCTGTTTTCGATCCTCTTCTGGAGTCCATCTACACGATTTTAGAGTGGCAGGTCAGTTGTGGTCCATCCTGTGACTGTGACTTGCCATATCCCTGATAATCGTCGCCACAGCCATTGTTCCCTTTTGTTTTCGCTTTTCCCGATTAGGTCGGGCCCTTGTTGTTCTTCCATAAACCCACGCACGAACGGCGTGTCACGAGGCTGTGTCTGAGGAGGTCCTAGTGCGTCGACCCTTGTATTTTGTCCCTCTCATCAAAGAGGTCGCCACATTCCTCCCTCGAGTATAAAGGTGTGTTCTTTGTGCCCCTCCTTGCCCCATCACTGTCACTCTTGCTCACACGCCCCTCGCACGATCTGCGATCATATCATATCGCACAGCTTCCACGGCCTGCGATATATATCCCCCCGCCTTTCTTCCGTTCTAAAGCTTCATCAATCATGTCGATGGCAAGCATTCAGCAGTGGACAAGGAGCCTTCCTATGTCCTTCCCCCCTCCTTGGGTACCAGACCACCGTCACTCATGCGATAGTGATACCTCCTATGACGACGACGGGTGGAGTGTCCCCTCTGCATCATCTGCCTCCAGCCCAGGGCGAAGTGTCAGCGAGCGCGATTATAATCCTTCCGATGATGCCGCCCCGCCACCCCAACACAAGTCCTCGGATGACATGGACTGGGCGGAGGACGACCTCTCGAGCTTATCCAGCCTGAGTGACGACTCAGAAAACTGTGATAAAGGCGGACACAATGAGCCGAGAGATATCAATGAGCCGTGGCCATACATCTTCAAGGTAAGCTGAAAAATAACACTAGCATAGGCTTAGAGATACTATCGAACCCTTTTTTAGTCAGGGGATGCCGTCTGGGTAAAGTCGAAGACCGGAACCTGGTATTGCGGCCGAGTATTGGGTAAATACGTCCGTAAAGGCCAAACGCGAGAGGTATGCGCCGCCCCCTCTCCCCGTGCCAACCTGTGCATTCCGCTGACACGTTTACCTCTGCGATGGCAGAACGAGAATACGCTGTACTCCGTCATTTACCGGCGCTGCGTGCGGCGGTGCTTTGCACCGATGCTGGGTGAGATCAAACCCGACACACCACACACGCGAAATCTCCTCGAACGGGAAAGGCGCTTTGCTTGAAATGATGTTCGCGACGCTGTTGCTCGCGGCTCCTGGCTTTGGGACTTTGGGACGACCCGGGGTCGTCATGATACCTAAGATATATGTTGGACGGATTCGTTTAATATTTTTGTTATATGGATTACAGGCGGTTTAATCATGGAATAAATTAAAGATAGCTTCTGTAACCAGGACAGACACATTGGCCAGGCCTTCCCTTGACGGATTGGTGAGCAGCTGAATGCGCTTTGACTATTATCTCGAGGAGCCTCGAAGGAGTGGACTGCTCTACACGTGCACAGCCCGGTGCCCAGCCGAGCCCATGGACGGAGCCTAATCGCTCAAAAGTCTTGAGTCTGTGCGGAGAGTTCGTTGTGAATTTAGAAATTCCCTGAAAGATAGTGCTAGAACTCATATGTTTCCCAAGCACGTAACATGATGCATGAAGAGCGAACTTGTTACTCCAAGGCTACGCAAGGGAACGCGTGTGTGGCGAGCCACCCAGAATCTGATTCTGAATAGCGCGCGCATCACGTGCCGATAATTATCCAGTGGAGACGCCGTCCAGCCTGAGTCTTGGCCTCACGGACGTCATATTCTTTCCTTCCTTCCCCATTTCCATCGTCTTTCGTTTGCCCACCATGACGAAAACATATTTGATGAATGGGTTCGTGGAGAAGGTGAAGTCGCTGCTTTATGTTTATAACAACATCTCTAATATACTCCTAGATGCAATCGCAAGACCAGGATTTCCGGTGCGTCTTCAGTGGACATCGTGCGACGCGTAAAGATTGTTGACGACGCGCAACGTACAGATACATGGGTCTTAGTGATCTGATGAAAGAGATCAAGGTCGACCCGCAATCGTTCCTGGGCGATGAGAACACAGAGATGAAGGTCCTGCGGCAAGTGTTGCAGCTTGTGGAGGACAAGATCTCAGAGGTGAAGAATCAGGCGGTCAAATGGCACGTCCAGCACCTCGTCTCCAAACGTATCTGTTACCTGACGAATGTCCAGTCTCGGACAGTTGGTCAAAATTATTCGGGAATCGCAGATGGATTTCGTTGTGGATAAGCTCATCGACTTCTCGGCAAGCAAGGACGAGGAGCTTCGAGAGATCTCTGGGCTAGGTGAGCGATGATCAGAATCAGTTGATACTATCTTCTGAAACGCAATGCCACCAAGCATTGAAGACAATCACGTCCGAACTGCCTGCTGAAGGTCTCGTTTCATCCAAGGCGTGCGCGAAGTTGACACCGAAGCTGCTTTCCCAATTGTCTAACGTCGGTCTCTTCATCAAGTATCTGCTGTAACCAACTGACATCTTCCTAGACTGAGGTGTCCCCGGAGACGCTAATGGAAACCCTGGACATCCTCAAAATCCTTATCACCCATTTCCCTTCATATGTCTCCAGCCTCATCCTCGACCCCCCTCCAATCAAGGTTCTAACTCCTCTCCTATCGCACCCTCGCATCGCCGTTCGAAAACGAGCCATCCTCACGCTTTCAGAATTTGTCCCTATTTCTGCGCCAGAACGCACCTCTGAGCTGCTGCTTTCAGAGGTCATCCCTAATCTCACCCCTGCGGCTAGCGCAGACAAGCAGAGAACTACTGTCCAACTTGTCGCGGCGTTGGCCCGCTCTGCTCCACAGCAAGTTGCTAGTGGCATCAAGGAGATCGTGCCGAGCATTCTCAATGCGGTCCAGAGAGACGACGATGAGCTTCGGGAAGGTTCCCTACAGGTCAGTAGCGTGTCTTCGTACAAGCTATGCATGCTGAAGATAAGCTTCCTCGATTACAATAGTCACTAGAGGCCCTTGTGCTCAAGTGTCCAGCGGAAATCACCCCTTTTCTTCCTCCTACCATCCAAGCTGCCACTCAGTACGTCAAGTACGATCCCGTAAGTCTGCGCCTATATAAGATATGAGCACGAGACATGACATTATTCGCAGAACTATACCGGGGGCGATGATGATGACGAGGAGATGGCCGACGAGGAGGACGAAGACGATGCCGAGTTGGATGAGTGAGTCCGCAGTTGCAAAGACAAACCACGATCTAATAGCTTTCTAGATATTCCGACGAGGAGGACACATCGTACAAGATCAGGCGCTCGGCCACGAAGCTACTTGGAGCCATCATCGCTACACGTCCCGAGTTGCTGACTCCTCTGTACAAGGAGGTTTCTCCCGTTCTGATTTCTCGCTTTGGTGATCGTGAAGAGACAGTGCGGTTGGAAATATGGGCGACATACAACACCTTGCTCGTCCAGACCGCGGTTTACGGTGGTGGCCCTCAACAGAAAGACCTTGTCGGCGGAAAGCGAAAGCGCATTGAGGATGGTATGGACGTCGAGGAAACGGCATATACTCTGCTCCAAGCCCAGGTCCCTACGTTGGCGAAAGCATTATTGAACCAGATCAAGTCCCCCAAGACTGCGCCTGCAACCCTGCAAGCAGGTTTCAGCCTTCTTCAGACCCTTCTCAAAGTTCTCCCTGGTTCACTCTCGCCCCAGACTGCACTGATCACGTCAATATCCAAATCTGTCCTCTCGCAATCTCCGTCGACATCAACATCAACGTTGCACATATCCTGCTTGCAATTCCTGGCCCTGTTTTTCTCCACACATGCACCGGCTACCTTCTCTGGTTCCCTTCCAGCTTTGACCCCGGTTCTTTTCAGCTCAATGGGCGAAAGACATCCGCGTGTGGCTTCTGACAGCTTCCGGACGATGTCGGCTCTTCTGAAGGCCCTGAAGCCTTTGAAGAGCCAGGAGATTGCCGACCGTGTATACGCAGAAGCCCTCAAGCGTCTGAGCAACCACGACACAGACGCTGAAGTCCGAGATTGTGCGGAGGACATTATCGCAGACCTGTGGATTTGCGCGACCGATGTTATGAAGACCAAGGACCGGAAAGAGTGGGAATATATATGCCGCTCGTCGGGACGGACTGATGGCGCTGTCAGGGTTGTCAGCAAGGTTGCGAATGAGGTGGACCTTGGAACCGAGTGGACCAACGGCTGTGTTGAGTGGACTATGACAATCCTGAAGAAGAGCGGCCGCACTGGTAAAGTTGAGGTCTTCGAGTGCCTCGCAACTCTGTTGGCAAGGTAAGCATACCCGACACTACGGGGGAGTAAATACTCATGCTTTGGCGAAGATACGAAGGCGGTGTTCCTTCCGATCTCCCGCCAGCCCTCGTACCGCAACTCAAGCCCTACATCACGACGGCAGATATCTCCCTCCTTGCCCAGGCCATGTCTATCCTCACTGTTCTCCTCGAAACTGCCCCCACCATCACCTTCCAGGAAATTGAGAGGGATATCTTGAAGGATATCTACGCAGTCTCCCGCTCCCAACTTCTCACCGGAGCAGCTCTGGAGTCTGTTCTCGCCTTCTTTGGCGCCCTTGTCGAAGCCGACTCGCAAATCGCGGCGCATGTGGTCCCCTCTTTGGCGAAGTCTGTGGAGGGCGTCCCAAGAAGCGAAACGTCGTTCTCCAATGTCTCCAAGTGCATCGCTCAAGTCGTAAAGAGCTACCAGGCCGTTGCAGCTGGCGTCATCTCCGAATATGCGAAACACATCAGGGTATGGACTGCTTGCCTATTCAGCCTTTTTATGACTTTCGTAACAAATTGCCGTAGAATTCGTCGAAAGCAACAACTGAGCAGGTCATCCTTAGCCTCCTGATCCTTGGCGAAGTTGGTCGTAACATGTATGTGCAGTATCATTGAATCTTCATGCAGGGGCTTAATGCTAAAGTTGTGCCGTTGCAGCGACATGTCACCTCAGCAAGATTTGTTTGCTCATGTCATTGAGCATTTCGCAGCAGAACAGGAGGAAGTCCGCAACGCTGCCGCCTTCGCTGCTGGTTTGTCTTCTGATTTCACTTTGCGAGACCAAAAACCTTATAATCTACAGGTAACATTGCCATCGGTAATCTTCACCAATTCTTGCCGGCGATCGTGAAGATCGTGGAAGGCGACGACCAGAAGCGTTTGTTGGCGTTGCAGGCGGTCAAGGAGGTCGTGACCTACACCTCCCACGGACAGCTGGAGAATATGGCGGAAACGCTCTGGACCCCACTGTTCAAGCTTTCGGAAAATGCGGAGGAGAGTACGCGCAATGTCGCAGCGGCATGTATTGGCAAGCTCATCACTGCTCAGCCTGCACGATACTTGCCTCAGGTCCATGTGAGTACATGCGTCTGTATTTCTCCCGTGTGATATTAATGGTTGGATATGAAGGCTCGTATCATTGATCCCAACCCAACGACTCGGGCAACCGTCCTTTCCTCCATCCGTTATACCTTCGCGGACTCGGGACCATCTTATGACGAAATCCTGGCACCTCATATCCTCGAGTTTCTCTCACTGATGCTAGATACTGACCTGGTGAGCTTCACAGCTGGCGTTTTCTCTCATTAATAATAATGTCTGACCATCCATAGAACGTCCGGCGACTGGCATTGTCCGCCCTAAATGCTGCGGCTCGGACCAAACCGCACTTAATTCGCGACCACCTCCCCACCCTCCTGCCCAACCTGTACCGGGAGACCGTTCTGAAACCGGAACTCATCCGGACCGTGCAGATGGGGCCGTGGCAGCACAAGGTCGATGATGGCCTTGAGGCACGGAAAACGGCGTACGAGACGCTGTACACTTTGGTACGTTCCCGACCACCTTACGTCGTCATCTGACGCTCGATGCTTGACGCTGATCCGGGTGGGCTATGACGTGTAGCTCGATACCTGCCTGACGAAGATCGACCTGAACGAGTTCCTCGCGCATGTCCTTATCGGCCTCGCGGACCCCTCAGACGAGATCAAAGTCATCTGCCACATGATGCTCTTCCGCCTCTCGCAGATCGCGCCGACTGCCGTCGCGCAGCACCTCGGAGAGGCCACACCGCTCCTTGAGACGTCGATGAAGGGACCCACTGTCGGGAAGGATACAGTCAAGCAGGATCTCGAACGTGCGGCTGAGCTCCAGCGCAGCACGCTCCGCGCGATTGCGGCGCTCAGCAAGATCGCTACGACTGGCGCGTCGCCGAGGTTTGACGCATTTGTGGCTGAGCTCAGTAAGAGCGAGTGGGGGAAGGAGCTGCACGAGCTGTCTGCGTAGGCGGGTCTCGGAGTGGAAGGGATGAATGAAGAATGCCTGAGGTTCTCTGTATTCGAACGTACAAGTCTGACTGAAGTGTAGTGTTTTGTTGATGTTGATTCGCTACTGGGAACCCGACTGTATTACACCAATATACACCAATTCCTGATACAAATGCAGCGTGCTGTACATATGTACTTTACATCCAGCATCCATGGTCATGATCCATATAGGTCCGTTAGTACGTGGTATGGATAACCAACCGAGTCGTAAGTCAGAGCGTCAACCCCATAGTCGTCTGCGGATTTCATCCCATGCGTGCTTGCGCTCTGCTGCTGCCTGTCCATCACCGAGCACTGACTTGTTTTCGATCGCGCGACGGCCGAGATAAGGCATGACCTGAGGGAATGATGTTCGTTCATCACCATAAAGGAGCTGATAAGACGAAACTAACCTCCGAAAGTGCACCGTATGGGATGTACTTGATGATTACAGGCGAAGAGCTCCGCGTCTTTTGAACCAAGTACTCTGTCAACTCGTCGCTCATGCCTGCAAGTCGATTAGCTGAAAATTCGGAAATCGAAAAGAGCAAAATGACGCACCATACAGCTGCGCGAGCGTCAGCCTCTCCGTAACCGCATCCCCTACCCTCACGACCTCACGACCATCCTCCCGATCGCGCACCGCCATGCCTCGCTCCACAAGCATATCCAGAATCAAGTTGCAGCTGTCCCAGTTGTGCGAGCCGAAGAGCAGACCGATATGTGGGGCAGCGGTGCCGAGGTCCGCCTGCACGGTGTTGATGAGGATACGGGCGCAGGTGTTGTAGCATTTGTCGGTGTCGGGCTTAGTGGACCAGACGGGTGGCTCGAGGTCCGGCGAGATGGAGAGTGAGGGTTTTGAGGTGGGAGAGGTGAGAGCGCGGTGCGAGGAGACCTCGAGTGGGTGGTATGCGCCGCGGACAAGCTTGACACCGAGGGCATAGTTGCCATCTTTGGCGTCTTGAAGAGATTGGAGGAGGTATTCGGGCGTGCTAGAAGCAGATGGGTTAGATTGGATAGTAAGAGGAAGCGTAGGAACATACCGGCGGAGATAGGCCTGGAAGGTACCGTAGATCAAGGGGAGGACGACTCGAGGTTCAGAGGAGCGTTTTCCTTTCGGTAGTTGGTTGAACTGGCGCATGAGAGCGAGGCTAAATGCGTCAATCGCAGGCTGAAGGGCAGTTGTAAATACTACGAGGAAAGAGGTAAACTAGGGAGGACATACTTGATACCAACTGCGATTTTACATGATTTCGTTTAGTTTTGAGAACGTCTAAAGGTAAGAGATAAGGACGTACGTGTGTTCCGCATCTATGATGATTCTGACGCCACGTTCTTGTGCACGCTCGCAAATCTTGACGAGGTCAGCATGCAGGTCTTTCAGATCGATGATATCTTGTTCAGTAAGTCGGGAGTCTGCAGGTGTTTTTCCAGCAGCGATGATATCCAAGTCGGTGGGTCGTGGGCAGCCGGGGAACGCAACAGCAGTCTTCAAAGGAGACCGGGTTTTTGTGAGGTAGTCGGAGAAGTTGATCAGAGCCTGGGCATTCGGCAGTAATGCAGTCTGACGTCCACATTGGTGAGGCGCATGTTCTTTTGGCCAAGCGGCTAGGATATCTCGCTCACCAGCTTTACTGCGACCCATGTCCTACGGCCCATGCCGCCAGTCGTAGAAAACCGGTCCTCGAAGTCAGCAGCGACGTCGATACTGTGAATCATCTCCGCCACGATGCGCTTGTACACGGGAACCGCAGCCTTCCGCGAATGTCCAGAGGCTTCGTGTTCATCAACCTCGACACTGTAAGCAAACAGCGCACCCTTGTTCTCGGCTCTCAGACGCTCCAGCAGAGGTACACATTGTAGCGCTGTGTCAGCTCCGACAAACTGAAGAAATCATGATATCAGGACACTGCTAAGTATAGGATATCGCCACGCGCACCTGGGCGAAGAACGTATTTCTGACGATAGCCTCTGTGATCTGCTTGACTCCGGGGATGGAGGTCAGGAAAGCAAGAATTGAAGGAGACCAGTCGACCAGCGGGGGGATAGAGCACATGGAATACACGACGTAGGTCCGGACGAGCGCAGAGAACGGCTCTCGTTTCTTCACATCCGCCGCAGGACTATCTGCATAAAGTTGAGAGTACCCGAGGATCAAGGACCCGCCCAGTGCGCCTGCGCCTGCAATACCAAGCAGCCTTCTCCGCGTACTGGCTACCGGTGGCNTCGTGGAAGTCTGCGGTGACCTCGAGAAGCAGAGAGATCTCGTCGACAGAGCATGTCTGGCGAACAAGCGGGGAAACATGAGCAAGATACAGATTGCGAGGGGGCGATAGGTTGGCCTTTTATGCTACGTACCGGTGTAGGTCGATCGGATATGTGAAATGATAAGGAGGGGAAAAAGACTTGCCGCGAGGTGTTAACGGACGGACGGACCTTTGACCGTCGGTCGGACGTCCGCAACCTCTCGTCCGACCCGTCCGGCGCTAATTCCCCACGTTCCTCATCCCGCGATCGCTCATGTCCAAGCGAAAACAGTCCACTGGCGATGCAAACGATGGCGACCACAGCGACGCCGTATGTTTTACTTATTTATACTGTCTCTCCCTCGCTCATGGGTGCACCAGTAGAGCATTGTCGACATTGACTTCGAATTTTTTGACCCGAATCCCGAGGTCGATTTCCTGGCACTCAAAAGGCTCATCTTGCAGCTCTTTCAGACCGATGCGGAGCTCTTCCATCCACATGAGCTCGCAGAGCTCATTCTGTCGCAACCGCTGATAGGATCGACAGTCAAAACCGATGGTCGGGAGACCGACCCCTATGCTTTCCTCACCGTGCTGAACATGCATGTACACAAGGTGCGACCATTGCTATTGCTTAGCCGATAGGTACTGATTGCCCAGCACAGAACCATCCCTCTATAAAAGCTATCGCAGCATACGCGCTACTGAAATCAGCAAACAATGTCCCCTTCCATGCGACGTTGCAAAGCTTAATCGGGGCGGCTGGTCTTGAGACTCCAAATCATGTCGGCTTCATCTTCTGCGAGCGTCTCATCAACATGCCGGTGCAAATTGTGCCACACATGTACCGGATGCTCACGGACGAGATAAAATGGGCTATCGACGACGTAAGTAGACTTACTGCCCTCTGCCACGCCTTTCGGTTCTGATCTGCGCGGCGTCTTGGGCTCTGGGGGCGATAGAACGAGCCATACAACTTCACACACTTCCTGATTATCTCACGGACGTACCGACTATCGCCCGAGGAGGCTGCTGAGATGCAGGCCTCTGCACCACAGTCGAAGCGACAGCGCAATGCCGCGCCTGCGCCCGCACCCGGTGGGGTGTACTCGTTCCACCACGAAGATGAGTTGATTAAGAAGGTACGGACCGGTATCCGCTATGCTGTATAATGCGGCCATTGACTTTCTGCGCCGATAGTATGCTTCGTTCTCGCTGGATTATTCTTTCACCAACACACAACTGCGCGAGCAAGATTCGTTCGGTCTCGACCAGGGCGGCCGTATGATGCTTATCCCTGCTGAAAAGTTGCCACAATTGATCGCAGAAATGGGTCAAACGTATGCTGCACCCCAATGATTCTATACCATCTTTATCTAGACGTATGTTGTACGCTCGAGAAACATCCACCATGCACGTGTTTCTACCGCAATTATAGATCCGCGTTCTTCAGGTCCTCTCGGCTTCCGCTTCGATTTTCTGAACATTGGATGTTGCAGAGGACATAGTCTCTGGGCAATGCGCTATGGAATTTGGGTCTAGGCCTCGGGTTCTTGCAGGTGGTAAGTATTGGCCAGGCTCGCGAACATGATATGACACTAGTGTGAGTAGAGTACACATACTGAGGCACTCACTTTTTTGACGTGTCTCGATGCATCTGATCATCAGGCCATCTGACAGTGATGAACTGAACATGAACACATCCGCCCACGTCGTGCCTTCCCCGCACTCGTGTCGAGCCGGAAGCCGATTTTTTTCCATCGCTAAAGATAATCCTTGGACGTCTCACGATAGCCTCGACCGATCGCAGCAGGGCACAACAGCCCTATCTGTGTTGTGTCCCAGGATATTTCGGCCGAGGGGATGATGGTCACATCCCGTCACCCCGAGGTCCACTCCGAGTCATGGCTCTGTATCATACTCTAAACGTGTGCTCGAGCGCAGCTTTGCTTTGTCTCAAGTTAAAACACGGCTCATTCTGGCCTATGTCTAAGCGTCTAAGACAGCATAACCCTCATCGCCTATGGAGCGGTTCACTAAGTCGCCACCAACTTCGTATAGTGGTATATAGTCACGTGACGTGGCCAAATCGGTCAGGGAGGATTGCGAAATTTGAAACAAACCCTGAGGCACCGTCCACATTAGCCTGATCGCTCTTGTGGCCGGTCACAGTCCTTATTGTTTGATAATGTATAAGTACAGAAACACAGGAGCGTGTG
>SEOQ01000252.1:0-32431 GCA_004679275.1 Dentipellis fragilis
GAGCGTCGTCTGCACGCTCGCGCGGTCGGCCACGAGCAGCTGGCCGAGCGCGAGGCTGCTCACGCGCGTCGGCCAGAAGCCCTGGAACGTCTCCGCGTTCTCGCACCACGTGTTGAGGAGCACGTCGAGCGCGGGGCGGCCGGCCACGCTCACGCCCTCGACGAGGTTCAGGACGGTATCGCGCTGGTTGTAGATGAGGAACGCGAAGGGGATGATCAGGCTCTGCGGTCGCCCATAATCCATGTCAGTTTTTGCTTTGCACATCCGGAGTGACATGAGGAACGCACCTGCAGGAACGTGGCCGTCTTGGCCGTCGCCATGCGATTGAGCATGGCCTCGAGCAGCTCCGGCAGCACGGGGAGCACGGCGTCGCCCGCGCGCCGCAGGAGGTGGATGATGAGGTCGCCGACGAACAGCCCGCCCGACTCGTCCTGGTTAAGCAGCAGGCGCGCGATCACGCCCAGCACGCTGCTCAGTCCCGACTGGCCGTCCGCGCCCGTCCAGTTCAGGAGCTGGTTGACATCCTTGCGGATGACGAGCGTGAGCAGGCTCACGCCGTTCTACATGTTCAACTCCATTAGCAAATGCATGCGATAGATGGGTTGAGGAGAAGATCGTACCTGCAGGACATCCCGGTCCTCCGCGACCTTCATGCACGCGAACAAATTCGGCGCGACGGCCGCGAAGAAGCCCTCGCCGAGCCTCGCGTCCGGCGCGCCCTCTACAAGACTCGTCACGAGCTCAATAGCAGACGACGCGATCCACGACTGTTCCGGGTCGCTGTTCGCGATGGCCGCGGTGAGCTTCGGCAGCGTCTGCTTGACGGCGGTCTCGTACACGCCGGGGGTGGGCGAGCCGGCGATGGAGGAGAAGATGTCGGTGAGGACGGAGAGGAAGATCGGGTCTGCGGGAAAGAGTGCCAGTATTAGTTACAATTCCGTGCATTTAGGTATAGGGCATACCTTTGATGTTCTTCGTCCACACCTCGAGCAACGCAAGCACAAGATCGTTGGCGAGGCCAACAGTAAGCCACTTGCTCCCGTCGACAGCAACGACGACTCCCAGTGTCTCAAGCACAAGGGACAGCGTGTCCTCCGTCGTCTGCAACAGGAACGGGCCAAGATCCCTTGTAATCCTCGGAGCAACGGTAACCAGCGCGGAATCTTCGATACCTTCGCAGAAGCTACCAGCACACAACGCCCAAATCAGATAAGAAGGGCAGCATGACAGGAGAGCAGTCACTTGTGGATGGCTTTAACGGCCGAAATTTTGAATGGAATGCCGGTCTCGCTCGCCTCGATCACCTGCACTGCGGCGTCCAGGTACTGCCCTGCTACTTCAGTAGGCAAGAGCTTTGAGTAACGACTAGCAAAGACGAGGCAGCGGCCCTGAAGGAAGGGACACTCTACGCCAGGCCGCAGAGATCAGCACAAATCATTCCGGATACAGTGCCGAGAAAGCTTACCAGAGAGCGTCAGAAGCGAAGGGATAACCTCAGAGAGGAGGTATCCGATGTTGAGCGGTGCCGCTCTGCCAGAATCCTTCTCGTCCTCCAGACATTCGAGAATGGCATCGGATTGGGAGCCGAGGACTGCGAGCAAGCCCTCGAGAGGACGCCACCTAATCGCCAAGAGGGATCAACACACTGTTCGAGCAAAGAACGCAAGGAACTAACCAGTCAGCGTTACCCGCCTCCCGTGCGCTGCGCGACTCGTTCACAACAGACTGTGAAGCAGTTTCAAGGGCCGCACATGCCGGTACGGGTGCACGCTGCAGAAGGGACTACAGAGTCGCAGCAGCTGATGAACTAGCATGGCCAAAGAACAGGTAATGTGGACGTACCGAGAGTAGGTCGAACACGGCCACGCGCACGCTATATGCCTGTGTCTCATCATCCTCCTGCGACACGAACAAATTCGCGTCTGAGGCCCAGTCATCCTCCTACGAAAGAAACACATAAGCCCTCCATCCTCCCCCCACAACAGTATCAAGATGCTCACGTTCTCACTCGTCATCTGTGCCCACTTCACCGCCGCATCCACAACCGTACCCAACCTTCCGTTCTCCTCGAACCACGCCCTAGCGCGCCCGCCGCGCGCAACAGCCGACACGAAGTCGACCAGCGGCGCCGCGAGGCGCGTGAGCTCGACGTTCTCGCCGTCCTCCGACTGCGGGACATCGCCGGCCGGGGTCGGGGAGAGGTAGTACGCGTAGAAGATCGGGAAGAGGGCCTGGAGGTGAGTGAGGGAAGCGTTGAGGTAGGCGGGGAGATAGGGTGCCAGGGCGCGGGGGAAGGAGGTGTGAATCTTGTCAAGAGTCTGAGAGCCATACAATCTCAGTTATTGGTACGGAGGTGTTCGGACGGGTGAGGTGCGTACGCGGAAGACCTGGATGCGAATAGCGAGCCCATCCCACGATGCGCCGCTAACGTCCTGCCTGGGGTCAAGGTCGAGGAGGACCTTGAACGCGTCGAGCCATACGGGGAGCACGGAGGCCGACGCCTCCTTCACGGCCTGCGGGTGGAGGTCCTTGACCATATACAGCGCCTCAACGCACTGCCGGAACACGGCGATAGTCCGCGAGCGCGTGAGCGGGGTGTGTTGCTACCACGTCCATTGTCAATGCAATCCTCAGTGAACCCAGGATGAGAAGAGCAGACATACCTCGTTCGCGCCAAGGATAGAGAGAAGTACGGGGAGCAACTCGCGCAGGATGGGCAGGATCTGGTCCTCGGTGAGCTCTGTGCGGATGAACTCTGTGAACACCTGCATGGCGCCGTGCACGCTGTCAGGCGAGCCAGAGCTGAGGAGACCCAGGAGGGAGGTGAGGAGATCGGGGTACTCGTCCGGCCAATCGCTCATGGCGATCGTGGAGAGCGTGTGTGCCTATATGCGCATGCATGAGTCGCCAAATGGTCGAACGAACGCGACAGGGGACGCACGCAGAGGGAGCGGATTTTGCGGATCGGGTCTGAGAGACCCTGGAATACGACATTTCGGATTTGCGACTTCACCTGCGAAGGGGGAGGCGTGAGCTGAATGGACGCATCTCAGCGAGGACCCAGCGCACCTCGACGGGTGGAGCGTTGCCTTTGAACTGCTGGAAGAACGGCGACCAATGCTCTTCGACGTATTTTCGGAGGATGATGCTTGCGGAGTGCTTTCGGATGGGCCATCAAGCTGCTATTACACGATGAAGGATGGTATTAGGGACTTATCTGGCGCAGCGAAAGATCGGCATCTTGGGCAAGAATGAGCTGCGAAAGCGCAAGTGCGGATTCTCCACGCCAGAAGTATGGGTTACAGGTCAGATTGGACAGCGGGCCACGCGTGAAAACCCAGTTAGACGCGAGAATCAGCAGGCGAAGACAAATAGGGCGTACGAGGGTTGGTAAGAGACTCGGAAAGCTTCAATTCCGCAGTAATGCGGACGTTAGGGTCTGGGTTAAGAGTTGACGTGAGTAGCTGTGCGATAGTTGCCGCTGAAGCCATGGTGGGCAGGTGGGGAAGGAGGAGGAGCGGAGGCAAGTTGAAAGACGCGTCGCGTCGCGTGTCGGACAGAAAATCGATTGGCACGCGTTTACCGGCGTCTATTGAATTAGCTTTGAGATTGCAGCCGTTTACTAATTGATAGGCCTTTTGTTGCCGAATCTTATGCATTGAAGCGGACTTTCAAGAGATGTGCTGAGTTGCAATCTTGTCGCATGCAGCCACAGGCAGCCACACCCGAAGCGGGAAAGCAGTGCTCCGGCATGTCGGCAACCGCTATCTCCGACTTTCTCCGCCTCTAGAACTCCCTTCACAATCCGTGCGCGTTTTTTTTGGGAGTGGCCCATCAATTAGTAAACAGCTGTAAGCATCAGCGACGATCTCGTAGATCCAGGATCTCTAGGATAGCGCGTAAGCCGAGCCCATGCACTTACGGCAGCGTGCACTCCACAAGAACAAGCTGATGATGCACTTCCTTCCTTCCGAGGACCTATTCTCAAGGCGGCCGAACTGCGCTTCCGATATGTCGTACATTTACCTGTCCAGGCGGCCCACTAATCGGGAGATCTCCCTGAGTTGTCTAAGTTTCTTCCAGACCGACGGCCGGTCTCAGACCTCCGCAGCTCCCCCTTTCCCTGGAGGCCCCTCTTAATCCTCTCCCTGACGAACTGCACAGACTTTCCTTCTGTCTCCCACACTATTCTGCTTTATTCGCCATTTTGTGGGGTGGCAGATTGCCCTAGAAAGGCATATCTGACGGCACGTTTGCGGAGCTCCCGCGTAGGGAATTACGCTCCACAAGGCATAGAAAGAAGCAGGCCCGTCCGGATCCTCAATACTCGTCACCCAGCGCCATGACCGTCCCGACCACATCCACGTCTTCTCTACTTCGGAAAATGTCCATGAACCGCTCCGCGCGGTTTGCAGGCGCGGTAGCTTTCGCGGTCGTGCGTTCATTGTCCAGCTCGACACTTTACCTCCTAACTGACATTGGACATCGCGTGGCGTTGCAACAGATATGCCTCATGTCTCTGGCATACCTCTTCTCCTCTCCCTCTTCCAGCAGCCGCTCCATGTCTGGCCTCATTGGTTCTTCGAACAAACATCCCTCCTACCTCGATACCATCGAACCGCCAGAAACAGACAGTGGGCCTCCGACGTCGATATACAAAGCCAACGCGACGCTCGTCATGCTCGCGCGAAATTCGGACATTGATGGAGCTGTACGCAGTGTGCGCGATATGGAGGACCGCTTCAACGCGCGCCATGGCTACCCATGGGTGTTCCTCAATGAGGAGCCGTTTTCCGACGAGTTCAAACAGTAAGTCCGTCTTCCTTATTTGGACTTGCCTCGGCGTAGTGCTCAAGCTCGTATGCGCACCAAGGCGTGTAGGAGTCTTGATTCGAGGGCAGAAACAATTTGGTTTGGTACCCAAAGAGCATTGGCACCAGCCCAGCTGGATCGACGAGAACAAGGCTTCCGAAGCGCGACAGAAGATGGTCGAGGACAACATCATCTATGGAGGTGAGTAAAGGCGTTTCCCTCGTGGAGAGTCCTGCCTCGATGCTGATTATCGGAATTTCACAGATAGCGTCTCGTAAGTATGATGACTTCAGGTACGCCCGAAAGGCTTATTTACCCTCAATCACCGCAGGTACCGCAACATGTGCCGATACAACTCGGGTGTATGTATCGAATTGCCTTGTTAATTTCACGATACTCACGAAGTATTTGACAGTTCTTCTATCGCCATGAACTCCTGCAGCAGTACAGGTGGTACTGGCGAGTCGAGTATGTGGACACAGCAACCTCGGCGGAATCGAGTCCTGACTCACACTCGTTTACAGGCCGGATGTCCACTTCCATTGCGACATCCTCGAGGACCCATTCCTCTTCATGCAAACACACAATAAAACATATGGTAGGCAAATTGACTACCTGCTTCGCTCCTCTTTGCCTAACGCACATCCAGGATTCACAATAACGATGTACGAGTTCGATAAGACCATCCCAACGCTCTGGTCAGCTGTCCGCGGTGCGTTGTTCATCCTTCTCATACTTTCGCCATTCAACTGACCTTCGTCCGTTCAGAGTTTGTCCAGAAATATCCGCAATACGTCGCGAAAGGCAACGCTATGGACTTCATATCCGAGAACAACGGCGAGAGCTACAACCTCTGCCACTGTACGTCGACAACCGTTCCTTCTAGTTGCGCTGTAGCTCTGACTGACAGAACGCAGTCTGGAGCAACTTCGAGATCGCAGACCTCGATTTCTGGCGCGGCGAGGCCTACAGCGCTTTCTTCGACCACCTAGACGCGAAAGGCGGATTCTACTATGAGGTACGCCCCTAGTCCTCATCTATACTGCTGCCGGCTGGTCTGACGCGCCATCCCCCAGCGCTGGGGCGATGCGCCTGTGCACTCCATTGCCGCCGCGCTCTTCGCCCGCAAAGACCAGATCCACTTCTTCCGCGAGATTGGGTACGAGCACAACCCATATACGCACTGTCCAGCGGAGGAGGATTCGTGGGTACGCGGGCGATGCGCGTGCAATCGTGAACGCAGTTTCGGTGAGTTTTCGCATGCTATCTTCGCACACGGGGATAGGGTGACCTGGATAATGCTGACATGGGTCGCCCAGACTACGACGGCTACTCCTGTCTGAGCAAATGGGACCGTGCGACGTCATGAGCAAGAGCGAGAGCCAAGCCCATCGCGGTCATCTGATCACCCGCATCGCGGCCATCCACACCCGGTCCCAATGCCGACTGTCACTTCTCAATGCCCATCAACCCTGAACGTGAGCTCTCCCTCCTGCCTGACAGGTTCGCGAGTCCAGGCAGCGTGTCCATGCAGGGGTGATACAACTCGGTGCCTGCTTTTCAATTGCATACTCAGGTTTCGCCGAGATCGTGTTCGATCGAAGTGCTGTATCTACGCGTGCCACGCTATCTTGTTTTGCTTAACTTATTTCAACCTTGACATCTACGGACGACAATACGGTATTTGTATCTAACGATGACTACATTGCTTCCCACTGGACTGCCGCATCTATACCATAGCCACGTGGTGTAATGTTAATAGCAATAGAAACGCCAATGACCCTGGATGAACCGTAGTCACTGATCGCACTTGCGAAAGTTTTACTATCCATGCGATGTCACACAGTGAATTGGTCTACTTATTCTACAGCACTGCCGCGTACAGGTTCTATCATTTACAATGATATAGCACTTTGGTTGTCCACGAAAATTTCGATCCGTGCGACGATGTCACATCCCTAACTGAGCATCCGAGATGAAATGGGACCCACCAGCACAGCGATATCCTCCTGCCATCTTAATCCACTGAAACCCTGCGACGCAAACCCCCATGCTGCGCAGCTTCTCCTGTGCGAGAGCCTCCCTGCGCCTTGCCTGTTCCTCCCTTTGCTGCCGCGCCGCCAACTCCGCCGCCCTCCTTTTCCTCTCAGTCCGCGCTCTCTCTTCCGCTAACTGCTTCTGCTTTAGCTGTCGCATCAGCTCTGCCTTGGCCGCGGCGTCTCGTGCCTGTACTCGTGCCAATTCCTCTGCAAGCGCCCTCTGCCTCCGCTCTTCTTCTTCTGCCTTTTTCGCGGCTTCCTCGAGGGCCTGCAGCTCTTCTCTGGCTTTCTTCTCTGCGTCGGCGGCAGCCTTTTTGGCATCAAGCAGTTGCTTCCAAACTTGATCGGATACGCCCGGGTCTCTTTGTACGCCATCTACACTATCCATGTTTTCGTCCTCTGGCGGTGGCGCAGCTTTCGGAGGCGGCCTCGGAGTGTCCTTCTTGGTAGCATGCGTCGTACCCGTGCTGATTGACGGCGGGCTGGATGTCGGAGGTGACAGCAGTTGCTGCATGAGCTTGGGCTTGGATTGGGGAGTCGTGTTGGTGGCTCGCTTCCCCCGCTCGCGCAGCATCGTTTCTGCGGATGAGATCACATCTCCCATGAGCAACTGAAGCCCTGCGTTCTCCTGACCTGGCTTCGTATGCTTGTATACCAGGCGCATGATCTGCTTGGACAGTGTATCGATATCCCGAGCGTTCCCCCATGACGGAAGTTCGGAGAGGCTCTTGATAATAGTGAGCACATCCTGGTGTCCCTGCGACAGCGGGTCTTCCAACTCCATCGTCATCACCCCTTGCTTCTGCAGCCGTTTACACAGTAGCTCCAGGCAGCGTTCAGGCTCCATATTCTTGAAGATAATCTCATCGGGGAAGCGACTGGATAGGCCCGGGTTTACAGACAGCAAGTTGTTCATGTCCTCGTCGTAGCCCGCAAGGATGACGACGATCTTGCCTTTGTAGGCAGGGAGCGTCAAGATACTAACAATTTCATCCATCGCCTCCTTGGCAAACTGGCCTTCGCCGAGTCGATAAGCTTCGTCGATAAAAAGCACCTGGCCGAGAGCGCGCTCGAACATTTGCTTCGTCTTGGGACCGGTCTGTCCGACATATTGCCCGACGAGTTCTGAAGCCGAGCATTCTGTGACTTTGGCAGAAGAGATGAAGCCCATGTCGTAGTAAACTTGGCCCATCTTCCGCGCCGTCGTCGTTTTTCCAGTACCTTAGGCAATATCGATGAGCATCCTCGAGTTGAGCGGAGATATGAGACCTACCAGGAGGCCCCTTGAAAACAAAATTGGTCGGGATGACCTCGCGCGCATCTCTTCCCTGAGCTTTCATAACCCGCGCGGTGTTCTGATACTCTTCCAGACGCTCAACGATCTCCTCACAACCGATGACATCCTCAAACAACTTTTTGAGATTGTCTGAGCTATATGCAGCGCGGTCGAATTCAGGATCGAAGTCTTCAGGCTCAAAAACGATGTCGAAGGGTCTATCTTTCGCAGGGAGTCTAGCGTGGCGGCTCTGGTAACGGCCTTTGGCTTGCCCAAGCAAATTCTCGACCTCGCCGCCGTTACCGAAATTCGGCCTGTTGCGTGCCCTACTAAGTACTTCGATTGCAACAGTCTTAGCAGCATCAGTGGCCTGAAGATCTTGTTGCTTGAGCTTCAAATTCAGAATTGCCAACAGTTCGGCATCCGTAAAGTCTTCGAAACGGAATGCGTTCTCGATAGCGAATCGCCGGGATAGACCTGGATTCACGTTCTGTGTCGACGGACACTGACCATGAGCGGGTAAAAGTGCAAAAGCGCGAGTATCGCAGCGTACCTGGAACATCTCGACCATTTGCGGCTCGTATCCCAATAGTAAGACACAGCGATCTTCTCCAGCGGTACTCTGTACCTCTGCGACAATCGTATCGATGACCGCAGTCTTGTAAGGGTCATTCTGCTTCCCGCCTCCAGTCGACGCGCCATAGAGCATGTAAGCCTGATACAGATCAGTTCGGTCAGGCGACTTCACGGAGGAAGATAAACGTACTTCGTCTATGACCAGAACCTTCCCGACCGTTGTCGCCAATATAGCTTTCGTCTGGCTCTCAGACGCACCAAGCACGTTTCCGACGAAATCTGCTGGATTCTTCATAACAACTGTATAATGACAGATCCGAAAGTTAGAAAGACATATAAGCCGATCAATGAATCACGATTTACCTTCCCCGTTGCTGAGAACACCAAGGTCAGCGAGAATTTGGCCATAAAGATTCGCGACGGTCGTCTTCCCAGTACCAGGGGAACCAAGAAAGACCCGATTGAGAGGCTCGACTACAGGCTCCTTTTCATCGAGCTCCCGACGATAGTTGATATCGATACGGTCGATCAAATTCTGGACGGACTGCTTGACGGAAGCCAGGCCTATGAGGTCTTCCAACTTCTTCCAAGCCTTGCTCTCTACAATCGCCGCCGAGGGATCGGGTCCAATGAGGTCCTCTCTTAGCAACGACAGATCATCCGGCCACATTCCCTTCGCTCGCTGTTTAGTGAGACGATTAGACTGGCGGTCTGTGATGTTCTGAAACATGTTCTCCAAGGCTCTTGCGTTTCCAAAGCCTTCTTTTCCTCGGCCACGTCCAAGACGGCGAACAGCGATCCGGGCATACAAGCCTCTGCTTCCTTCCTCCACCTTCATCCTACCGCTCCATTTCCTTTCTACCTGCAGCTCAAGCATAAGAAGCAGTTCCTTGTCGGTGTAGTCAGAGAACTGCAGTTTGTGAGGGACTCGGCTGGTGAGACCAGGATTGTGCTCGAAGAATTTCTCCATCTGCTTGTTGTATCCAGCAAGAATGAAGACAAGCTTGCCGATATTGTTCTCCATCTCGGCCAAAAGGTAGTCAAGGACCTGGCCCCCTTGGAAGTTGTGTTCGCTCTTGAGCTGATATGCTTCGTCGATGAAGATTGCTCCGCCTCCAGCCTTCAGGACATTTTCGATCAGCTTCTTGGTTCCTGGAACGCCGTCGTTTGCGAGGCCTGAGCCCGTCGTCTCTACGAACTCGTCTCCTGGAAGTACGTCGACGGACGCCAAGAATTTCGCATAATGACGAGCGACGGTTGTCTTCCCTAGTGAACAAGGGCAACCATTAGTCGATCTGAACCTCTGTCAGGAAATGATTCGAAAAGGGTCTCATACCTGTTCCGGGATTGCCAAGTAGCACAATATTGAATCTTTCCTTTTTAATCGACGTGCCCTGCCTCTGGCTAGTGTCGATCTTTCCCTTGACACCGAGCACCTGTGCTTTGACCTTCTCCAGCCCTATCATGCCCATGATTGCGTCGATGTGCGCATTATCAGCTCCTTCCATATTCTTCTGGCGTTCCCATTCCTCCTGCGCCTCGGATACTGGAGTAGACTGAGAACCTGTCGGTTCAGTTGGGAAATTCCTGTTGATGTCCGGGGGCGCTGCTTCGGTTGGCGTGGGTTTCAGTACACCGGTGGCAGCCGTCTTTATGTGAGACGACTTCGGCGCGGCTACCTTAGGAATAGCAGGTGGTTTAGGCGCGGTTGTCTTGGCCTTTGTCCTTTCCTTGGCAGCCTCCAAATCTCTTTGTTTCTGCTCCAAAGCATTCCGTCGCTCTTCGCTGAGTTCGATGTCCTTCTGCGCTTGCTGTTCTGCTGCGATTTGTTCTTCAAGCTCGGCGATCTTCCGTAGATGTTCTGCTTGCTCTGCATCACGTCTTTGCTGTAACTCGAAGTCTCTTTTAAGCTTGATCTCTGCGAGCTTAGTCTGCCTATCGCACTTGGGACATGTTACGGGAACTCCATCTTCGCATTTCCAGTTGCGAACATGTCCGTTGGCACACTTGTCCTTCATAGGAGCTTGACAAGGCATCTTCGAATGGTCAGAAATGCGATGACACCTCAATGGGCATGTGTGTATCCCGCAGTGTAGCATCGCTCCGCTACATATACTTCACAGTAAGAATGGGCGACGGTGATGATGGTTATGAACTTACCAGGGCTCTTTACACCCACCGTCTGGGCATTGTTCATCAAACTCCACGGGTTTGGTGAGGGTCACCGTGCGATCTGGATGCCTCTCGCATTTGACAGGAAATCCATCGTACATGTGTTTATCATGATTCAACATGTCGAACAAGTTTCCCCAGAGCTTGCGTCCCTCAGGATGTCGCGCCTTGACGAAAGTATCGGCGTTGCCGACCATGATGAGAGCATTACGTGCCCGTGAAAGAAGAACATTGACGCGCTCAGATGAGTACATGAAACCGATGTCATGGTTTGAGTTACTGCGTGTGAGCGAAATGATGACGATCTTGCTCTCCTCGCCCTGATAGTTGTCTGAATGATAGAGATTCTTTAGTATCGCCCTCAACTTACGTTAAGTAACACCTACCAATTGTCGCGAGCCGGAGCTTCTTCTTGGAGGAAAGCTTCGTCGGGGCAGGCACTAAACCTGCACCAACCAAGTCGTGCGTATCCAAATCATTCAGGACTGGGTCCACCTCTTTCTCCAACACTTCTTTCAGCTTCTGCAACTGTCCAAGATACGGTGTGAGCACCACCATGTCGTCTGTGCCATAGCCCTGCTGAGCCAGATAGCGCACAATCTTGAGCACCATTTGGACTTCGTACGTATTCTGCTTCGATGATGATGCGCCCATGTCCTTCTTGTCGGCGATTCTGGCGTCGTTATCTTCGGGATGACTGTGCGTGATGAAGACCAAGTTATCGCGTACACCAATGAGATCTGGCCTGCCCTTCGTACCATCAGCGTCGACGAGATCGGGATATGTCAGCCGGCGGATAAGAGCAGATATCTCAGGACGCATGCGATGTTGCTTTGTGAGCGTCTCATGTGGGTACCCTTTGAGAACCAGGCGCTCAAATAACGAGCGATTTAGATCATAGCCATTGCCCTTTTCCACGGTCAGTTCGTAATGATTGACCTTCGGCCGTAACTGCCTACATGCACGGTTAAATATTATAAACGGTAAACCCAATCCGAAAACCTATACTTACTTGTGATCTCCAATAAGAATGATCTGTTTCGTCTGCGGACCGAGAGCTGTCAAGACATGGCTTTCCAGTATCTCTCCCGCCTCCTCTACGAGTAGCACATCTATGCCCGCTTCGTGGATACTTTCTGTATACATTGCAGCAGCAGTTGTGGTACACCCGATGACCAACTTGCTGCGTAACAATTCTACCGTCTTCGTTGCCATCTGGCGTTCAATCGCGGCCTGCCAGTTGTCGCACTCTTTTGCAATTGACAGTATCTCGGATATGAGCTCCTCTAGAATTGCGGTACGCCATTTTGAGAGGCGCTCCTGTCGCGTGGCCATTGGCTGGTTCCAGATCGTGCTTGCTGCCATCACACGCGGATCTTGCTTGAAGACGCCGGCATCTGCGCCTCTCGACCATTGATCCAGGAGATACGCAGGAGTAACATCTCGTCCGCCACGTCCGACCTTGGTCATTTCGCCTTCGCCGTCGATACTGCTGTCTGAGTCGTTGCCCGGGACACAAAATGCTTCAAAATACTCTTCATCCTCGAATTCTAAGTAGTCCAATAAGTCTTGAGCCCGTACGCCTGAGCTTTTGAACCGGGCGTAGGCTGATTCCAAGCGCCTGTATGCTTCCGATGCCGCAGTCTTCAGTCCATCAATGGCATCCCAATGCTGACGTCCGTATTTCGACCCGTTGCGTAATTGTTGACGCATGAGCAACCCGGCCGTACTTGTTGCCGACTTGCTTCCGAGGCGAACCATGTGATGTTCTGGAATCCCGATTTTCAGGAGATCTTCCAGGAATTGATCAAGAGCGTGGTTGGTGTAGCAGCATACAAGAATACGTTGTCGTGTAGCATCGTGTAGGGCTTTGGCGAGGAGAGCACCGATGAACGACTTGCCGGTACCTGCCCGGTGTCAGTAAAGTTCGTGATCAGAAAGCACCAACGAACCTGGGGGGCCTTGTATCAGAGAGACTCGCCGCGTAAGGGCAGACAACATAGACGCTGCTTGAGCTTTGTCCAAAATGATAGCCGTGGAGGTCTGAAGAAATGGCTTCAAGTCCTGTCTGGGATCGGTCTCCAGTGCAGACACAAGTTCAGAAGGATATAGTGACGGTGTCTCAGGCAAGCTATCCTCTCCCCATGCAAGTAGTTCGGGGGAAAGCGGCATGTGTCGTACACCTTGTATTGCTTTGAGGACCGGCTCATATGCAAACATCGCCGTTTGAATGAGAACAAGGGTTATTTTCGTCGCAGTCTTGAGAGCCGAGAGTGCTTTGCGAGTGCTGACCTCTCCGTTGAATTGTACAACAATCATAGGAAGAGCGCGCGCAAGCAACTCTTCGTCACGATGCACGATTGGGTACGCAACAGGTATACCGTCGACCATAAGACACGAGAGCGACTGATGCCTGACGATCTTCGGATTCTTCTTGAGATAAGCCACCCGTTTGCCCTGTTCGATGCCCTTCAGCTGCGGGAGGTCGACCGTGCATTGCAGATTGATGCCCCATTTGCATCTTCGTTCGGGCTTGCCAAAGTAGATGCTGTCGTGCAACGTGAAGCCATCTATAACGTGGCCCCTGCTCCGCCCCTTCTTCTTGCCCGTCAAGGTCTGCAACTCCTCCCGCATCTCGTAGATGAGATCCTCACGCAATAGGCGGAATTGATTGTCGAGATAAACCGCGACGCGTGAGTCATCGTCCTCCACCTCGTCAACTTCAGCGCTGGTGCGCAGGAAAGGCTTGTCCGAGCATGCAATTTCGTCGGTTGTAGGATAGATAGCGATGTCGTGGAAATCAATGAAGTCGTTGTCATGGCGCCCTCCGGGGTGTACACCTCCCTTAGGAATGAGGACTCCAGCGCCGTGCGACTTGACGATGAAGTCGATCTGGTGACCAACGGACTTGATTTCGGGGTTTGAAGCATCGCAGAAGGCGGAGATAATCGCGGGTTCTTCAGCTTGCTGTATATACGACGCAGCCGCATCCCGGGGCAGACTAACGAGTTGCAAAAGCAGCCAACCGAAGCATAGCTGCGCAGATTCGTGGAGTTGTCCGGATTTGAACGCCTGTCCAAACGGTGACCAGAAGATGGGAGGATCGACGATCTTGCGAATGATCTGGTTGAGAAATTCCCCTCCACCAATCTCTTTCAACGAAGGATCTTGAAGATAGGTGAGGAACTGCGTAGCTCCACCATTGAAGAAAACTGGAGACACATCGAATCGCATGACAGATTGGATGGATGATAGACCGGCGGCGCCTGCGTTGATCCTACTCGCGCAGGCCGCTCGATCTTGTTGGTTGCAGATGGCCTCGATGAAGCGGGACGCATTCTGTGTGGAAATGGGGACCTTCCCTTGGAGGACGCTGTCCAGAAACTTGGTAAGGCGGGCAGCGCGCTGAGAGTCGGAAGGCGACGCCATATCCGGCTAACGGGCGAGAAGATGTGTTGCAGACGGCCGTCGAGGAGGCGGCTATCGCTGAAAAGCAGGAGGTGGCCACAGTGCAAGCCTGGGGAACGCCGTGATTGGCATGCCACTTGTTGACACCCATTTAACGTTAGTGGTATTCAATATACTTCAGGCGCCGAGGACGCGAAGTAAATACGGAGACATTTCGAGTGGGCGAACTGACTCACGGGACCGCCTTCGCTGTGTTTCTCCAGGTTATTTGTTCCATTTAGACGTCCTACGCAAGGCGTCACAGTAATCCAAGCGTAGTCTCGGTGCTTGGCCGCTGGGTAGAGGTCACTAGGCTAGTCTTGCCGCTCAAGCGCCCGCCGCGGCATAATTTTACAGTTTCCCACGCTCTGCTAAGTTGTTCAAATCCTCGACTTCGCCGAGTTTTTCACTGACTGTCAATTGCAAGCAACGCTTTTCTCGACTACTCGTAAATGCACCGATCAAGTATCAAGTTGAAAACCACAACAATGTTTACAACCCGGCCTCTTCAACAATACGTTCCACCACTCAGTACTCACGCCGAGGGCGCCTCCACCAAACGACGAGAAAATGCGTGCAAGATGTATGCGATAGAAAGCCAAATCTAGAAAAGCATAATCACAACTGTTAGAGGATAGTTTTTGAAAAGAATAACAATTAATGCACTCACGATATAGAACAAAAGGTGAAGAGTATCCCCTGCTCGCGATGTATCTGCGAGAAACAAAAACCCTACGAGGCTTCCCAAAGAGATGAATGCCGCAGCCGCAGCCTTTGCCAGTTGCCAGTAGATACTTAGTGCCACACTCGAAGCAGCCATCAGGATCATGAATGTCGGGCGCGCGATAGTCGGATATACGATCGGGATGGTATGGCGGCCGACCGCCGCATCGCCGGCGACGTCCTTGAAGTCTTGTGCGTGGATAGTGAAGAGAATCACGCATGCGCTGGAAACGATGGCGCGTATGGCAGTTGTGCGTAACATAGTTACATTGTCGCCTAGAAGGCTGACGTCAAGACTCTAGCGTATGACTTAGAGTGTTCGTACGCACCAGCAAGAAGGCAAGCGCCGATTTCAATGTTCGCAAGGCCGGCAGCGTTCAGAAGGTTCCGATAAAACCAGTGGGACGATGCACCACCAAGCTCGTCATAAAGGAGCACCAGACCGCAGTTTGTCAAGCTCACGAAGAACAGTTGCGAGCTGTAGAACGAGCTCCACGCCAAGCATATCAGCGGGAGAAACCAGCGGAGCCTGTAAGCGGCCTGGTACGAGATGCGCCCGGCAGGTATCGGCCGGTATGGCTTGTTCTGTATGTCCTCGGCGAGGTCAAGCGTTTGATTGGAAAGGCTAAGCGCGAAGGCATGGAGCCACAACCATGAGAGTATGTGCAAAAGGCGCGGAAGCGAAGAGAGGGGAGTGGCCGTTATAGCAAGGCAAACCTGGGATAATACAGACAAGAGTCAATTGCGAGTCTCGTAGGTACTGTAGGTGGAAATACGTACGATGGGAAACATGGGTGAAGTCGGCCTTGGTAAAAAGGTATGCCGTCCTGGCATGGTAGAACAAACGATACGAAATGGTCGGCATGCTGGGAGATGGGATATTTGGAGGAAAAGTCATGAGTCTAGTAGCCGTCGCGGGTGTCAGTACTTATACGAGGCGAAACATGTCATCATTTCGGCAGTCATCCGAAAGGGTATCAATACGGCTGAAGGCTTGCAATTCATATAATCGGGACTGTCAGATTCCTGTTCGGCGGATCCCGATGTGAACCCTGCATATACAACACGAGTAAAGGGTTTCGTCTTATTACAGGGTATTACTTCTCGAATTGGCAGCATTCATTGCATACACATTTGCGACACAGGTGCTTCTCACGCAAATATCGACATTGGAATCATCATACCGATCTGTCCAAAATGAGGTCAGAGTGCGTTCGCCGATGACAGATGGTCTACTTACCAGATAGTTTGGCATGTCCACCTTGTTAACATGAACGTCAGAATTCGAAGCCCGACTTCCATTCCAATCGGGTGCACTTACCACTTCATGCATCCTGAGGTCGCCGGCGACGCTGCAGAGGAAATATGCGTCAACGCGAGAGAGCCCCTTCTCGGCACAAAGAAAGTCGATCATGTTTCGCACGGCCGAGCGAGTAGCTTCTTTCAAGTCTGTGAATAACCATGAGTTTCGTATGCCGTTTGTGCAGACAAATTTGACTATTAGGACGTACCAGAGTCAACACCGCTTGTGCAGTAGTACTCTTCGCCTTGGATGGTGATCGGCGGCGTCTTGAAATGTGGCGTCTTTGTGTACGACTTGTCCTTCCGCACCGTGAAGCGAAATTTGGCTTGGACTATCGTCTCGATCGCTGTCCCTAATGTTTTGCTTAAGTCAGCGGATATAAATTACACAGTAAATGAAGGACGAACCGCAAACCTCTGCACCGTGCCATAAGTATGTATATCAAAAGATCGATACAGACCACTCGATGCACTCACCTCCGTCACCCTGCGCAGCGTGACCATCCTACGACGCCGATTTGTTTGAGATGCAGCGAAAGGTGTAGACAGTAACCGACTACTTACTCCGCAAGAGAACAGAGCGCCTTCGACCTCCACGGGAAGATAAAGCGTAGACCCAACCGTCATATGCCTCGTATCAATGTTCCCACCAGTGTGGTACGGCGGAATCGTCGAATGCGGACCCTTCTTCGCCTGCGCAACGCCCATCTCGCCGCAGAACGGTCTCAGAGGCACCTTGATGCCCTTCTCCTGGTCGAACCATGCAAAGCCGTTCTCCCTATCGAGGTTCCAGAACTTGATCGCCGGATCCGGGAATTCGTCATGCAGAAGCCCGAATCCCTTCAGCGCCGCGGACCAGCCCCAGTCCGCTGTCTCGATGCTGAGAACGTCAATTTGAAGCGTGTCGCCCGGCTCGGCGCCCTCGACGAAGACAGGTCCGTTCACTTGGTCAAGTCGCGAGAAGTCGAGGGTGCGAAGGACGGAGACGTCACAGTTGGGGGTGATCTGACCATTGGAAGCATCCAGGCAATCGAACGTGACAGTGTCGCCAGACTTGATCCGAACCACAGGTGGGATGCTGTTGAGATGCGCACGGAAGTAGCGTTCAGATTCAACTCGTCAGTGAGTCGCAACGGAAGGACAATTACCTATTGTCCCATGCCAGGTGGTTGTGCGCACGTAGAACTGCGTGGATAGACATGACTGTCAGTATCTTCCAGAGCCTACAGATAACGAATCGACATGTATCATCCTGACCTTATGGCTCTGAGTGGGAACTTCCAGTGTGTTCGCATGGTCATGGGAGACTATCATATTTCGGCCGACTTCCGGGATTGTGCATCGGCCGCTCTCGCGATAATATAAGATAAGATAAGATTTCCCTATCCCCCTCAGGCTCGCGCACATCCAAACAACCATGTCTACAGCAGCCCTCCGCAGCCAAAAAGGCGCCCTACGAAAGTCTATAGCAGAAATACTACGTAAAATAACAGAAAAAGATATCCAGGATCAATGTAGGGTCTCTTTCTACATTAATAGTTCTCCACGCCCTAACCTCCCGTGCCCCATAAGCGCGCCGCATTACAGAACGCATCCTTGCAGCGCCTTTCTTCGTGAAGAGCAATGTCCTGAGCTGCTATCTTAGCATGCCTACGGCAGAAGTCGACACGTCTCCTCTATCTGCCGCGATTCTGCATACGGGTATGGCTTATCTCTGCTCATAGCAACTTGTCACTCAGGGTATGCCTTTCGAAGGAAAGGCCCTATTCGTACCAAAAATCGACATTAACAAGGATGGCCATATGGACTTTCTCAGGATATACAACCAGGACGATCTTGACAACCTCCCTGGTGGCGTATGGGGTATCCGGGAACCTACTTACCATTGGCAAGACGCCGTAAGGATGAACGGTGCGTCGCGTGGTATCAAATAGTCAGTTAAGGCCATGCTTAATGAGAGCGCTTCGATAGCTATGGATGCCGAAAGTCCACCTCTGGATCTCATATTTGTACCTGGTACACAACCTGCTTTACTCATCACATGCCGTGATCGTACTGACCTCGAGCATACCAGGCGTCGTCTTTGACTCTTCACTTAGCCGCCTAGGCTACGGGAAAGGCTACTATGACCGCTTTATCACAGCATACACAACTGCGGCAGCAGCACGAGGACACCCACGACCACTGCTAGGTAACACCGTATCCTTTTCTCCAGATGCCTAATCTCGCTCATAGCCATTGTTGCGCCCAAGTCGCATTAGCACTACGCCAGCAGATCATCCCACCAGACCAAATCCCAATGGCAGAGCACGACTGGAAAATCGACATCATCGTCAGCCCCGACGAGGTCATCACGAATGATAGCACGGCACTGCTAGTATGACAATCGAGTATAACAAGTCTATGTACTATATCACGCCAGAGACTGGCACCATCGCACACGTCCCTAAGCGGCCGCTCGGAAGGGGTCTGAGCCGCCGTTCTCCAGCCCCGCGAGAACAGCCTCACGCACGGCAGCGAGGTAGTCCTCGAGCTTGCGCCCGTCGCGCTCCGTGAAGTCCTCGTATAACTTGTATCGGGAGTCCGCGACAATGTTGACGAGATCGAGGGCGTGCTTGACATTTCTGTAGGCACCATGCGTTAGAGAATCAGCTAAGTGTTGGACGAGGATATTAGGCATACTCGGGTATTTTGTCGCGCGACTCGATGAGGACGGTGTGTAGGCGGAGGATCAGCTCAGGGATGTAAATCTGGCGAACACGCGTCAATTCATGCGCACGGCGGTCGCCTGCCTCGAGTGATCAGTTCGGGCCCAGGAATCGCATTAAGAAAATTGCATTACCTGTGTTATCATCAAGTATCAGCCAATCCGTTGTGAGCAGCTTCACGATGCTTTCCCCAGTTTGCGTGATCAGGCCCTATGCACGACATGAGTCAAACAAATCCATAGAAGAGATACAACAGGTCATACCTTGTAGTCCTTCAGCCATGCTTGGCGGGTTTCGCGGCTCATGTGTGGCGTCTCCAGTGCAGCACACTCAACGACACGTGCAAGAAGCGCCCACGCGGAGAAGAACTGGCGATAGTGCAAGTATTCCGTCGCGAGCTCTTCTGGGTCGTTGATCGCAGCGAGCTCCGGTGGCAGCGAGTCCAGCAACTGCTCTCCAACATGCGCACGGCCCTCCGCTATACAAGACAAAACATCAGGCCTAGATTCACAAAAGAAAAAGAAAGAGCGACGCACCAAGGAAGTGTCGCAAGATGACATTCGCCTGCTCCAGCGCGGTATCATACGTTGTCTCGAGGAATGTCGTCCACTCGATGGAACGTAACAGTAGCGCGTCTGCGTCTGGTTCCGCCCCAGGCACCGCAGTTAGCACCTGGTCGATGGTGCGCTCCGCCGTCACAACTGCCACACGCGCCATGTCAAGTCCGTGGTCACGGGCACGATGGAGTGCCGTACGACGCTCCTCGATATCTGCGCTGAGCCCGAGCGAGGTGAGGAACAGCGCATAGCGCTCGACGGCATTGTCGCCGAGCGCGCCGGCGTACATTGCGATGAGGTCACGTTGGCCTGCGCTCTGTCTCGCAGTCAGAAAGTGTCATTCGAATTGGGAGAGGTAACGTACCTCGAGCACTTGGAGATAAGCTTCGAGGATGATCTGGGTGGCGAGTGGGGGTACAGGAATATCGATCATTTGCAAAAAGAGACATAGGTGCGCAAAAAAGCGCGCCATGGAGGGGTATCTATATAGAGTCAAAAATTGAGTGAAGAAGGACCTGGCGAGCGAACATACTCAGGGTCATCGGAGGCTATCACCCCCGTTCGAATCCGCGTCGAGATGTCGTCGAGAAGAGAGTCAGTACGCTCGAGGATGATAGACAGCTGCGCTATATGGAAGAAGTGGCCCCCTGCCGGCCTGTATTTGCATCAGTACCGGACCAAGGTTCACGCATCGCCCGGATGCATCAACGATACTCACCCGTCCTTCACTTTCGCATTTACCAGTCCTGCCAGTGTGTCCTGTACATCTTTGCGCCACTTCTCCTCGTACTCTTCATCGTCCATAGCTTGTGGATCAACGCCGTTCTCCACAGCCGCGATGCCACCTTCCCAGAAACCGCCGCCGAGATGGTCAAGCGTTTGACTTTGTCGTTCTTCGCACAAGATGCTGATAGTAGCCCACAATTTGTCTTCCCACGTACGACAGTTGTAATCAAGGGAGTTCGCAGTCTCCTTGCTTGGTGCGAGCGATGCATAGAGCGCTCGTTCTAGATCTGTCGTGCGGGGCTATAAATTACACTCGTCATCATTGTCTTATGAGTGGGCCAAGGGAAGACGCTCACATTCGTAGCGGCACGCGTGCAAGTGGATTTCCAAAGCCGCCGACGCTTGTTTCCATGCCAGACGTCGTCATAATCGTCCTCTTCCATGAAGTCCTCATCGCCTGGCTCTGTTGCTGGAGCAATTTCAGTTAGCAGGAGGACGCACGGGCGATAATCAACTTACAGATTGCCCTCCACTGAAAGAGCAAAGAACCACGGATGCTGGCAGCGCGCCAAGGCTGATGGACGTGTCGTGATATTTCGACGGCATCCTCTAGCCTTCCAGCACGAATATATGAATATAGTGTGCTGCAGAGTGATCTCTCATGGCTCTAGGGGGGAAAAGACGTAAGCGTATGTAGGCTACCAATATCTCGATGATTACCTCGTCGTCGCCTGCCAGATCACGACAGGTCCGCTGGGGCGCATCGGGATCCAGGTCACTCGGTACACTGTCGTCGTCAAGTTTGCCCCTACGGAGATTTTGCATGATGTAGTGTTTTGTGAATTTCCAGTAGCCAGTGGTGGCTTCAGGGAGTGCGGGATTCGGGGCGGTTTCGTGAAGCCATTCGCGGACGGCGACAAGTTCCGTGAGTGTGCGAGATGAGGCGAGAGTGGCCTGTGCAAGAGTGGCGCTTGGTGTGTAAGGATTTGCAGCGAGGAGGTCGGCAGGTGTGGGACTGGGAGGGTCTGCGGTTTTGCGGGCGCTGTAACACGTTTGTTCAGTAAAATAGTGAGACTTTATGGGGATTCTGTAAGCTCCGAATTGTTTGGATTACCCGACGCAGAACCGACGTGACGGTCTTAGAAGTGGGATACTGACGGCGATCTGCGTGCAATACGAAGGAAGAAGACTCACGGCATCAAGGCTTGTAGTAAATCCCATGTATTGGATTCCATGCGCAACACCTCTACATCATCCGGATATCCCTCACCGCTCTCCTCCAAGTCGGCAAGCCTACGTGAAGGATTCAGTCAACTTGATCAAGTCACAGTCAGACAAGTACGCACTGGTCGCGACATATCTGACGCATGCGTGGTGCAAAGCCACTCTCCGGACTGAGCAGTGCGTAGAGGTCATCTCCCTGCGACTGCGCTAGCGAAAGAACCTCGGCAGAGGACCTATACAAGGCGGCGTCTGACATAGTTGTAACAGTTCTTTCGAACCTTTGCAAAGCGTCTCGTGTGGCCAATGAATTTGGATGCTTTGTAGTTTTATTCCCTATATGTGGTTAAAGCCGGAGACACTGAGAAAGACAAGCAAGACTTACAATGCTAATGCTGGGGACTCAATCCGTTTGTGCAGTATATAACCCAGTGGTTGCGCGAGAAGAGGGAGACGGCGCTTATTATCGAGTGTGAGAAAGTTGCCACAGACGCGCCTCCGGCGTTTATTCCGATTCGAGCCCGGCGTCCCTCCGATCAGGCTCCTTCATTGAAAATGAAACTGCTGGTCAATGCACTTGGACATGCTCGCGAGCATGAAGTATCCTCACGTTCCTACCCGGGTAACATTCTACGCTGATAAATCTGTTGCTTGATTCAGTGATGTCTATGATCTCTTTACAAGAGGATGCGCACGTATACGTTCAGCTTATCCCTATGGGTCATCGGTCCCGCGGGGTCGGTCATCCTCAACACTTACGCCCACAGGATAGTTGTGTAACGCTTCAATCGACCCCCTATTTAAGCCATGGCCCTTCAAATGAGTCGGTTCGCACATACATATCCAGCCTTCAGTTGCCCTCTGACACCGATGTCACCTTGGCCCATGTTGCATGCTGTCCCTCAAGGGCGGCAGGCGTGGTCACGGTATGTTCGAACTAGTCACATATCATCGCGATGACATCCTGATCAGCACTGTGGTGCAGCAGCTCTGATGAGTGTTGGCTTGCCAGAGCCAACGCGCGTGTAGCATCTTGCCGTGGAGCAGCCCCGCCAAGATCCTCTCCGCGCAACGCTTACTAGATGCCGAAGCCGATTCCTTTTCTTTCGCCCTCAGTCATATCCAGCGCCGCCGTAATAGCATATCTTCAGTTGCGAAGCTTTCCAACTACGTTCTCGCACGCACCTTCGTTTTCTTGGCGGCCATAGATATGCCGGTCGTGTGCTCGTACAAAAAAACTCCAACGCACGTCTTGCTTGGCTGGATGAAGATCACTCATATCTGTCATCGGTGGAGAGCGGTTGCGCTCACAACCTCTCAATTATGGGATACTGTCTTCGGCAAACGGCAGCATCTGGCAGAGCTTGAAGTCCTGGAGATTGATAGGTCAAAATGGTTGCACACGNTATTCCAACACAGATGCGGCCGGGGTAAGGACTTTCCATCCCGTGGATCCTATATCTTTGAAGTTGACTTCAGTGCTTCATCCCAGTCTTCAAGACTACTGGTCGAACGTCTCGCACATGTTGACCAGCTCCTATCTGGAGGTGGAGAAGGCGAATTATTACTGGCCAATCAGTTTTTATGCAACGAGGCCATGACAGTCGAGCTCGTTATTTCTTCTATTCGACGGCGACGTAATGCGCTCTCTCTAATCGTCATGTNGCCTCCTGGCATTCTTGGGTGTGTGTTCTACACGCTAGCCCAGCAAGATCCACCGAAGATGGGCTACTATTATGGCTGGAGACTTGGGTGGATGGACGTTGTGCGAGTATGTCGTCTCTGGCGAGAGGTCACATTGTCAAATCCTAGNGTCGTATTCTAACTACTCTTGGACCGAAATGGGCCGAGGTATCTTTATCGCTGAGCAAATCGGCTCCAATCATCTGCCATATCGATATTTCTCGCTTCGGTGGACAAGTAGACGTCAAGGGACACCTTGGCCGCATTCAACAGCTTCATCTCAGAGGCGAGAATGACAGGCTACAGTAAGTACTCAACACTTTGACCAGGCCAGCACATATCCTACAGTCGGCAGAGTTCCACACCTCAAGAAGCTGTCCCTTCGCGGCCCGTCACTTGATTGTGGTGCTGTCATGTGTCGTCTCCGAATTCCTGCCACAGCCTGCCTAGACATCTACTACCCTCAAAACCCCGACTATACCCTCTCCTTCATATTGTATGAGATCCAATCACACATGCAGTCCGGTAGAGAATTTCATCGGCATCTCACCGTCGCAGTCTCAGCAAACCTTAGGGAGGGACTTCTGCTGAACGTTTGGGCCGATCTCAGCGCAGATGCCTCGGTGCCGGTATTCAGCTACGATAGCATCCCCCTACTCCGAATATCTTGGCTGGTTAACAGGCAAGCCGCGGACGTATGTCGAGTGCTCCCGCTGCAGGACATTCGAACGCTTTCCGGAGGGTCCGCCATCGATCCAATGCTTGACTTTGGGAGCATTTTCTCTCGGTGCAATAACCTTTGCCACCTCAAGGCCGGATCGGATACCCAAAAGCTCAAAGATGTCCTAGCACCTAGCATCACGAAAACCGTCGCAATCGCTCCCGACGCAACGTTGAAGAACCCATTCCCTTTTCTCGCACTAGAAACAGTCACTTTGTCATGCGTCGAAACTAGCCATGTTCTCCGAAAGCTCGTCGCCGCTCGGAGTCATCGCGGAGTGCCTCTGAAGACGCTATTCCTTCGCGACTGCCGCCTCCACCCAGGTGATAGATATTTCCAACGCCTATGCAAGGCCGTCTCTGTCATAGTGACGAAATAGCACCATGGCCGTTTGGTGTTCCCTATGGAGCTCGCCTATGCGGCAGTCTAATGATCTACGTTCTGAAGTTGAAATCTATCAGGTATACGTTAAGATTATAAGTCAGGTGCCGTGGACAATTCTATGATGAAACATCTTCTCCTTCGTTGCCCCCGTGTTCAGATTGCTCTGAATCCTCTTCCTCGCTATCCTCTCTATCGTCCTCCCATGGATAGTCGACCTCGCTAACTTCCCTAAAGGACTCGACCACGGCTGCATCCAACATGCAATCTGTGAACCGTAACCTCACCGGGAAACCTGCCTCAGTGCGTAGCGCCAGGGCCTCCTTGACTTGTTTGCGGAGATTCGTTGAGGGGGGCGTCAGGAAGTCTACGTCTTCGAATACGAGAGTTCGTAAATTGGGGAGGAAAGAGAATGTCTGCCTCGCCTCGTCCTCTTGCAGCGGATGCTCTGGATCGTCGCTTCCGTCGGGGCGGGCACCTAGTGCAATACCGACGTAGTCTGCTGGGGTGTTCGTGATGAGCATATGTTCCACCTTCTTGCAACGACGGAGAACCTGTATCCACTTTTCGGGGCTCCAAGAAAGGCTACCGAAGTCCAGAGCGAAATATCTGAGGTCGTCGAGGGGCAGAACACCCAGCAAATTTTCGATACATAGCTCGGACGGGCACCTGTGACCTGTTTCGGATAGGTTTGTGTTGAGGTCGACGTCAGGTTTGAGCGACTTCAGGCCACGCTTTCTCGTGTACCGGTCGAGATCCTCCATGCTATTTGGCTCTCCGACCGTTTTGAGGTTGGAAACGGGGACTCGCCAAGCCAAGGCAGTGAGAGACCAGAAGGTCACATCTGCGATAGACAGGATTGTAAGAGGGGTTTCCTGGGTGTCGAAGGTTGAATTGATAATAGGGAGGGAACAAAGCTGGGACTCCGGAGCGAATGAAAGTTTGTCCTTGATCACGACCCTCGAAGATAATGGGACGACAAGATATTGTGTAAGACTGGGATAGAGGGCCGCCATGTTCACCACGTGTAGAAGGCGAAGTCGTGGGAGGGAGATAGTACGATCCTCGGAGACTGGTGTATGTGATTCGGATGGGAGACAGTTCTGGAGTATCAATTCTTCTAATAACGGCAGCTTCTCCAGCGAGTCGAGCACGTCGTCAAGAGTGGCCTCAGAAGATAAACGCCGAACGTCGGATTGAGTCAGCTTGATTTCGAGATGAATAAGAGTCGCCGGGATGCGAGCAGTCCACGGAATACATAACCCCTTGAGTGTGAGGTGTCGCAAGTATAATATATTTGCGAAATAGTCTGGTGGCAGACATATTATCAGACCTGTCTGCTGAAACACCTCTAGGAGCTCCAGCTGGTGTGCAACGGAGGCGACAGAATCAAGGAGGGGTGACAATTCGGATGCGGCACCTCGTACCCTCAATTCGCGTGTATGGTAGAGGGGTTTGGAGACTAATTTGGCGTTCTCGCTGCTCAGCGAATATGTTATAGAGAGAGGCGTGAACTGCGCGCGAGCCAACATTCTGCCTGTCCATTGAGGTCCAAGAATCGAGGTAATGTTCGACCATAAGGAGTGATCTTGCAAGGCGGCATCTCTCCAGTGTCGGCAAACGTGTGTGGCCTCTATCCAGCCAAGGCTAGTCCTTGAAGGAGGCAATGCAGACATATGGTACCAGAATATATTCGAGAGAACTTCTGGCGGTAAGCTCGAGATAAGAGAGAGGGCGTTGTATCGTGTGCGCAATTTGCACATGGCCAGAATCATAGCTTTCATTTCGTCCTCCATCTTGAGCTGGATGTCTACGGCGGCAGGTCTATTGCGCAACGGCGAAACGTGCAAGTCGCTTGAGCTAACTCGGGAGGCGACGGCCTTCAACCAGTATTCACCGGCGCTATAGGTGTCAATTTGTCAGCTTTCGTCCGTCGCGGAGGTTCGACGTGCACGATAAACATACCTAACGGCGACACCATCTGAGGACGTAACGAGCTCGGACCCCTCGTTGACGGCCGGAGTCTGGGAGAGTATATCAGGGTACGACATTGTGAAGCTTTGCTGTCGTATGCTGTGGGATGCGACTGTCAGGAACCTGGAGTGAAGGAAGTGATGGTCAAAGCTGCTGTCATAGCATACCTCGTATATCTCTGATGCTTTAGTCTTGGTTCAGACGTCCTCGAATTGAAGCAGGGGAGGCAGAGAGCTCAGGACCGTTCAGTGGGTCTCACGGCGCTGCGAAAAAAGGTGGCTGGTAATATGTAAGATGCTATAAGCTTTAAAGTCACGGTAAGCACTGCGACTGCTGGATTCATTTCTTTTGAACTCCGACGACGCGTCGTGTGATGAAAGTCGCGTCGCGTCACGCGTCCAGTTATGAGCTGTTCCTTCGAGAAGATATCGAGGACGCGTCTCGAGCTTTCTTATCTGCTCTGGGAGAATATTCACGCGTTTCGCTTGTGGCGAAAGCTAAATGTGAATAGCAATTTTATGAACGACTTAGGTTGCAAGCCTCCATGTCAAGCATGTGACAGCGATACATGCGTCACCCTGTCACTGTTGATGCGTCACGTCTGGCAACCCGGTTTCAGTTCGTGCCACTGGCATGGTCCATTCCGATCCAAAGTCGTGAACTGCATATGCTTTACCCCGTTGTTAGCTTCCTGCTCTACATTCATGGTATCCGGGCTTGAATCTCCTGGGAACATTCGCTCTTCAATTCCTGTATTTGAGCGTACTCGTTATCGGCGGTAAGATGCATTTCCTTATTTTTGTGCCGTGCTCTCTGCATGGCCTGGAAACACCCGAGACACTCGCAGGGAATGTCAGGTGCGCACAACGCGTTCCATAAGTCCATTAATATCTTTACAAGTTGCCGCCTTAGTGCCGCGCCCCTAGGAAGAAATTTTGCATCGAGCGCCTTTGAGTGCTGTACCTACGATTGCCCCACATCACCGAAGGTTTCTAGTGCATGGCCGTAGCCACCACACACGACAGATTCAGCACTCTTCGGTATGTGCCAGTCACAGTTTGTACACTGCTTATCAACGCAATCATACTTATCTGAGTCGTTCAGGCAGGTTACATCAAACCGTACCTACGTTCGTTCCCATGGGTGAGAACGCCCGGGTCTAAATACAGGCTGTCACGCCTTAGCGTGATACGTATGTCCTCTTGTTTCATGTGCGATTGCAGGCCCGAAATCGTTAAATGCTAACCCCCGGCGAATACAAAAGAAGCGCCCAGGACGATGTCTGCCCACAGAAACTGGCTGGCGGCGGTGTGTTAGGCGCACAGAATTTCGTTTATGTCCGTGATAACTGACGAGCGCTATGTTCGGTGCTAGGTACATGACCCCCACGCTCTGATTACGCCGTACAATCCGGAGATTCAAGTTGAATCAGGTCAGTGTTGACAGCATAAACGAATTGCTGAGCGAACTAGTTTAATAGAGTTTCCATTTAATTCAGGGCAATGTGCCTGTATCACCGCCGAAACTACATGCTCGGCCATGTCTCCATCGTTGAATGTTTTGAAAAGTCCGGCTTTCAGCAACGCTCCCAGAACATGGTCAGCCGGGTTTCTCAATTTCAATGAAACAGAATGTCGGATATTTTTTCTGTATAAAGGCTCACGTCACCATCTTCATATGTATATCACACCGTCTACCACCGTCTTCCACACACACACACAGTCTGTTCGTACTCCAGCGTCATGGGTCAATCCATTTCCGAAATCGTATCTGGCCTCGAAGGCAAGGATCAACAAGAGAAAGAGGCGAACGATGCCCTCAACGCCCTCATGCAGGTGGCGACGGATCGCCAGACACTATTCTACGAGCACATTAGCTCTCCTGCCTTCGACCCTGGCCTTGTCCCGATGCACAAGGTCATTTACAAGTACCAGAATATTCAGTGTTCTGTTGGCCAGAATCCGGACGGGATCACAAAGGAGATAACAGGTGAGCAATGACTTCCCGAAGACCCTGTTTCTTGTACTGATAAGTTGCGCTTCTAGACACTATGGGTAACTTCATCGACGGTGATGTGGTACGCTCTCGTATACTTTACTTACCTGAGTCTAGCTGAACACCCTTTCTCTAGGCGAAAGGAGTGACGAACATAGTCAACTCCTGCCTCGGTTTTCTCTTCGGAAACTATGCGGCAAATGCTTCATCAACCACCATGTATACGCTTACTACCGGAAGTCTTGGTGGCCTGGCCCGCATCGACACTGATTTATACTCTTACGAGTACACGTCAAGCACTTTGTCGACCATCACCAAGAACGTTCTTGTTTGTAGCATCGTTATTTCCTCTGCGGATGTCACTGGCTTGAACAAGAACGATATGTCTGCCATCGTACAGACGCTCTACGGCGGAAGTGCTCCTGCCGACCAGGTAAGCGCACTCACTGCCGTCTTACTTTTCTCCGCTCATACACTCAAATATTGATAGGTCAAGATCCGCGATCAACTGTGGGAGGCGGTGCAGGAGTCCGAGGGCAAACTCGCGGCGAAGAGTCTGCGCTCGCTTGACACCACCACTTTCAAAGGCCCGATCACCAACGTCGACTTCAAGAACCTCGCGCGCCCGGTTTTGGGGGCCATCGAGCCCGCTGGACCAGATGACCCTCAGCATGGCCCGAACGAGCCATCCAAGCCAATCGAACCTGTCCACCCGGTCGAGCCGATCGAGCCGATTCATCCCGTCGAGCCCGTCACCCCCGGTAATCCCTCTGTTCCCAAGGGACCCGTCGAAATCGATATTTCTATCGTAACTTTGCCCGGAAAGGCTGATACCACTATGTCGCTCGTCGAAGTGTTCCTGGCTGGTTATCTTAAAGGCAAAGTCAATGACCACGACTACGATATCAACTGCACCAGTCCTGGCACCGACAACGTAGTCGTCAGCGTAGTTGCGACTGGCAGCCCCCAGGTCGACGATGGTCTTGAAGCGACGCTGAAGGAAGCCATGGAGCAATTCATGATGACGAAGAACTGCCCCGCCAAATCCTGGGAAATCCGAGATGCGATTTCTCCCCATCCTGCGCCCGAGCCCAAGGAGCCAGACGAGACTGACATCCACGCGGACATTCTGAAGACGTTCAAGCAGCTTAACGCGAAGGCTGACGCGTGGCAGGTAACGCTCCAGCTGATCAGCTACATTGTCAAATCCCTTGGCGATTTCGAGGATTTGGCAGGGATAGTGAATGCGTCGACGGTCGCTGGGGCGATTTATGATTGCGTCAAGGATACTATGGACGCTCAGGTCATCACGGCGCAGGCTCACGCCGGTATGTCGTTATAGCCCTTCACTCGAACAGAAAAGCAATGTCTGATATATCCGACAGTTCAATGGCTCCTCGGCGGCTTAACTTATTACGCGAAGAACGATACCCTTCCTTCGAGCTCCGCCATGGTGGTTCCATTGTCGCTTCCTGGTGCTCGGTCGGACGGCGCAGAGAAGTTGCTGTCTTCCTTGATGGCATCTTGCAGCTTGACGGTGAGCTGCATATTGATGTCATATCTCACGCCTACTCAACCACAACTTCTATTACAGGCTCAGCAGCCTACTAGCCCCGGTGTTGTGATGTTCGTGAATTTCTTGACGTCAGCCAAAGTTGTGAAGCCTTCCCTCCGGTAATGACTTCGGATCCGGCTCGGTTTGTCTGTTTTTTGTGTCCGGACCGTTCACTTTCGAAGCGCAGCCAAATAGACTTGCAATACGGTACCTTCTATCTTACATATCGACAAGTCTCAGGCTCGCTATTGAAATATTGATCACTCGGCAATGTAATAGTTTGTCCCTCGCTCTTCGACCAATTACAAGCTGGTATGATAATGAGAATGGCTGGACTTCAGTCGGCATGCATATACCGTAGCGTTCTGTTACGGGGGACCTAGCTACTCTGCCGGAAAAGTCAGCGTTTTCCCGTTTCCAATCAAGAATATCGAATGGAAACTTACCGTTACTAGCAAAGTAGCTGAAGTGCTCGTCATCGTCATCGTCATCGACTACTTCCCGGTAAAGCCCCTCATCATTATCCCAGTGAAAATCGATGCCGTTGTCCAAGAGTTCCTCAACCCACTCTTCTCGGATTGAGCAGTTCTTGACGAAAATCTCCATAGGGCTGCAGTACATATTGCGGTCCAATAGCCGATCTCTGATGTCTTCGTGCAGAGCTGCATAGTCTTCATCTGGGCCGCAATCACCGAAATCCACATCGCGCAGCTCCAAGGATTCCAGGCCAGGAAGGAAGATATACATTGTTTCCGAGCTGCTGATAGATGTGTCGTCAATCGAGTCTTCCGAATTGTTAAGGCTCCATGGGTCGTCAAGCTTGTTCGGCACCTCGGCACCCTTGTCACCCTCGCTGTTCCCTCTTTCCCTGTCTTCCAAAGATCTTGTAAGCTCTTTACCACCTTCGCGTTCATCTCCGTCGTCGCCGTCATGTTCTTGATACTGTCCCTCGCCGCTTTCTTTATCAGCTAGTCCTTCATTGCGTGCCTTTTCGCGTTGGTATTCTCGGTGCAATGGCTCACACCACTCATTCAATGCCCTGCAGAATGATACGGCAGTCCTCCCAGAAATCATTACATTCTGTAGATCAGAGAAGTGTCCGATATAAGGCTCCAACCATTTAATTTACGTGTAGGAGAAAGGAGTAAATACACGGTATACAATAAATGAAATGGTATATATAGTTTATACAGTTTAAAAACAGTTTATTGTGACTGAGCCTTCATGCTCATTACTGCCTCGTAAAGTACAGGGTCCCGAAGCCAATGCTTTGTGCAAAGCAATTTAGTTGACTAGGGTGGAGTGGGCCGGCAAGCGGCAGGGTCTAATTCATCTATGTTTTGTCACCTTCCAAGATCTTCTATATAGTCACATATATTACCATACACACAGTTCTATCTTTTATCATGATTTAATTTTACTTGATTTTACTTGATTTTATCGGATTTTACTTGATTTTATTTGACTTTCTTTGATTTCATTCAACTCAATCTGGTTCTGTTTGGATTGACATAACTTCACCCTATTTAATAGGATTTTTCTCGATTTTATCTGATTTTATTCGATTTTATTCAGTTGTTCTAAAGCTGTATATAATGTTTGTAGTATCATTAGAGTTGTTGTATAAGCCGGACTAGTATGCTTTGAAGTGTGGCATGTGTAATATAAACATTTGTATCTTACTATAACCATTTGGCTTAATGGTTAACTCGATGTATAGGGATTTTGGTGCTGTGCATGAGGCTGCCAGTTCAAACCCGGGTTGGGCCATATTACTGTTGGCTTTTGGTAGAGCCGCTTCATCGGAGAAAAATTATGACGCACTCCATGTAGCTCGGGGATCCCGGCTACACTGAAGACGTCATAATTTGAGCCCGAGTGATTGGCCTCCGGGAATACCCAGACATCATGTCTTCATTGGGCGGCTGCAGAGCCAACAGAGATTGCCGGCCTCAGTTGATTCTTTTTGCCTCATTTCATATTGCCAAAGCTCCGGTATAGAGATTGAAGCNACATGGACTAAGGGATAAGGATTTGTATGCTGAGTGAGGGGAGAAAGAGGACAACTTNTGGCCAAAGTTGTTGTTGGATTGATAAATGAAGAAACACATTCTTTGAAGACAAAGGAAAATNTCTAAAATCTCGAATAAATTAGAGGATGTGTATTACAANCCAACCAATCTCCTGAAAAAGTTCCATGTCAAAGCATGATGTTTCTGGNTTGGAATTCTCATTTCTCTCAAGTACAGCTGCTTTAGCATGANGNGACTTTGGATTTTTNAGTGACACAGATATTCAAATANTCTGTNNNATTTACTGTGAATAGATATAATGTCAATACATCTANACACAAAATTTCACATTGATTGAAGCTAAACTAAAGCCTGTAAAAAACAAATACTAATGGATTNGAATGAATGTGGCTGTAATCGTGGGAACCAACTTCCTAAAGTTGCNTTTGGAAAAGTCGCGAGTTGTGAGGGCCGCCCCATATTTAGAACTGATTCATAGATGAATCAGAACTANATNNNNGTGANCNNNGNGGNNTGCACGANNNCANGNA
>SEOQ01000253.1:0-32923 GCA_004679275.1 Dentipellis fragilis
TGAATCCGTGCGTGTGGACTTGGCCAATGATCTGCTTGAGACGCGTCGAGCACTAGCGTCCTGGCGAAAGAGACCAAGGTAGTGGCGCACACTGGGGAATGTCAGACGTGCAGACAGCGATGCAGAAGAGGTGCTCACTCCCGAGAGGCCGAGGCGGATGGGGAAGAGGGAGTCTGCAAAGAGCCAGGCCTCGGCTGTGGGCGGGGCGGGAGGCGCGTCGTCGACGGGTTTGACATCGGTGACGCTGTCCTGACTGTATGGACGCACAGGGAGAACGCGACGGCGGGGGACGCGGAGGAGGGCGCGCGTGAGGGGACGTGTGCGGTGCATGCCAGTGGCGGGCCAGGACAAGACGCGCGGGGTGTGACGTCGATGCGATGCGTGACCCTAACCCTGTGTACGAAAAACAAAAGAGGCCCTTCCCTGGCGTGGATTGGGATATATCATCTTGCTTGTCGCCGCACGGGAGGATGCAGTCGTCGTCGCCCCGATCCCCGCGCCAGGGTCCGTCCCTCCGCCGCAAGAAGCCCTACGCCCGTCGTCCCCCGCCCACACGCGCCGCCTCCATGTTCTCCACCATCAAAAACATCGTGACCGCCCCCCTCGCCTGGTTTGCCGCCAACAACGACTTTGAGGACACCCCCGGCAAGCGCAGACGTCTTCCCCATCCCTCCATCGACGCCGACGACGTCCGCGAGCACGACGACTCCTTCCGTGCAAAGCGCATCCGTCTCAACAGCCCCGACCGCTCCATCAAACGCCCGCCCGCGTACCTCGATCCCCCCGCCCATCTGCTCTCCCAGCAGCCCCCCACACTCGCTTCCACCACTCGCCATCCTCCGGTACACAATCGCCACACCCTTTCTCCATCCGCCTCTACCCATGTCCGCCCTCTCGTCCCCGTCCGGACCATGTCTATGGACCCGCCACACCGCCGCACCCTCGCCCCAGAGCCGACTCTTGTCCCCCTTCCTCTCTCGAGGGATGTTTCCATGGACCTTGGCTCACCCCTCAAGACCACTTTCCAGCCGCCTTTCCGCATGCGCAACAACCTCACGCCCCAGCCGTCTGCGATGAGCGCGACCGCCCCCGACTTTGGGCCCAATCCTCAGCGCCGTCCGCGCGATCCCTCTGCCCCGCCTCCCCTTGCGGCACTCATGGAAAACCCCATCTTCGTCAAGCCTCCCCGCGAAGAGGTCCAACAGCAACAGCAGCAGCTTCGCCGCCCCAGTGGCGAAATTGCAGGCTCGACCATGACCCTTGGATCTCTTGTGCAGGTATCCAAATCTGTAAGTGTTTTCTAGTCAATCTGCCTTCTTCCAGCTCAAAATTGTTGTCAGACGATGGGCCTTCCTCGCTCGCATAGCGCTCTCATCATCGATTCGCCCGCGCGTCCTACCTTGATTAATCCCGCCGAGCGAGCCCTCCAGGAGCTCGAGATCTATCGTACTCCGCTCGTTCCGACTCGTCTCAAGGCGCAGGGTGCCTCTGCTGCGGCTGCAGGTCTCCCCGAGCTCTTCCAGTCCCGGGAGAAAACCCGATCGGTCATCCTCATGCGCCGCGATAAGCGCGATGACAAGCCTCGCCTCGGCATGGCCCGTATCCTTCAATCTGCTTCCCCGCAGAAGGAGCGCGATGTCGAAAAGACGAAGCAATTCAAGCCATATGCCGGTTCTGGCAGCCTCAAGAAACTGCTCACGCGCCGTCGGCAAGAGGAGAAAGAAGCACGTCAGCAGCAGGAGAAGGAAGAAGAAGACACCGAGGCCATGGCAGACGATAGCGAGGCTCAGGTCCGTGCCGTCCTCGAGATCAATCGCGCGCAGCGCAAGGTGTCTGCGCCACCCGTTCCCGCCACGCGCGTGGGTGGCGGCAGACAGGCTTCCGCCATGTACGGTGGCCCACAGAGGGGTCTTGGTCTCGGTCGTCCCACAGGCGGACGCACTGTTGGCCCCGCGCGTACGAGGGAGCGGAAGGGCATGGGTGGCCGAGGCCGCTTCTCTGCTAACTATGACGAAGATGAGGACGAAGGCACTGGTGTTGAGAAGATCCCCGAGGAGAAGCTCGAAGCCGTGAGGGAGACTATATATGAGGCGCCGAATGGCTTCAGTTTCGTGCCTCCCGCAGAGGTCGGTTTATCCATTGTATCCTGGTCATTCTTGCCTGACAATGTGCATACCAAGGTCTCCGCAGTTGCAGCCCCGTCGCACACGCCCACACCGGCGCCGACGACCATCGAAGCGGGCGAGGAGCCCCCGATCGCTGCTCTTCCCTTCTCTCTTACTGCATCCAAAGCCCCCACCCCGGTCGTTACTCCTGCTCTCACACCGGCCCCTCAGGCTCCTGCCACGCTCCCCAGTGTCTCACTCATCCCTCCTACCCCGGAAGTAGGGAGGGCCTCCGCGACACACCCCAATGGTACCAACGCAGTCCCGGATTTCTTCGCCAAGTCGGATGTCTTCGCGCGTACGGGCACTGCGGCTCCTGCTGCTGCGTCGACGCCCACACCCNNTGCTCCCGCAGCCGAGGTGAAGGAAAAGGAGCCAGAAAAGCCAGCGACCCCTGCCTTCACGATGCCCGCAGGCTTCTCGTTTGGTGCGCCCGCTACGACCGAAGTTGCGGCTCCTGCATCTGCCCCAGCGGCTCCTACACCTGCCCCTGCTACTTCCGCGTTCTCATTTGGCGCTCCGCCCGCGGTCAAGTCTGCGGATGCTCCGGTGACTAGCCTTCCTTTCAGCTTTGCGCCGAAGCCTGCAGCAGCGGAGCCAGCGAAGGAGGCCGAGAAGCCTCAGGCCTCGCTCTTCGGCGGGTCCGCTTCGACCTCTGCGTTTGGTGGTTTCGGGGCTACGCCCACACCTGCTGCTGCTCCCGAAAAACCTGCTGAGCTGCCAAAGCCTGCTTTCTCGTTTGCTCCGCCCTCCAGTATAACTGAGACGGCGCCGAAGTCGCTGTTCGGTGGGTTCGGCCAGCCTGCACCTGCTGCCGAGAAGAAGGACGAGCCGAAGAGTACATTCAGCTTTGGGCAGCCTGCGAGCACTAAGCCATTCTCGTTCGGCGCTAGCACGACTGCTGCGCCGTCGACTCCCGCTCGGCCGGTGACCCCGCCTCGTACGGATGCGAACGAGATGCGTATGGAGGAGAGTCCGACGCGCGATATGAATGGTATGGAGCGCAAGACGCCCCAGCTGCAGTTGCAGGTACCGGGGTCTGGCAAGCCTGGGTTCTCCTTTGGAGTGTCCAATGCAACCGCGCCGTTTGGACAGCCGTCGTCCACGCCCTTTGGTGGTGCCAGTGCTAGCACGGGCGCTCCCGGATTCGCGTTTGGTGGGCAGACGAGCGCAGGAGCGAGTGGTGGTGGTGGTGGTGGTGGTGGTGGTTGTACGTCTTGGGTCTGCTGGGGCTCGGCGGAGATGGGGAACGAGCCTGTCAGGCAGGGGCTGAGGTCGACTAGGGGGCGGTCAGCATTGCCGCCACCGGGGGATTGCACCCGCGCAGGTGTCGGTGCGCCAGAGGTCGATGTGGAGACGGAGGTGGATATGGGAGCTGGGGTGGACGCCGCATTCGAGGATGAAGAACCGACGTTCGCGAGGAAGGAGAGCGGGTCTTCTTCATGCGCGAGCAGCTCGCCGAGCACGTCCTGCTTGTTTTTCTCGTTTGCACGGCGCGCATCTTCTGCGAATTTATCGAAGAACTCGTCGTTAAGTGGTGTGAATGGTTTTGTCTCCCTGCTGCTAGTGCTCGATTCGCCGAAGGACGCGGCGTCGGTGGGGGAGAATGCGAGGGGGTCTTCAGCTGCGGGCACTGAGACGAAGGCGCCGAAATCTGAGTTCGCGCTCGCCGTGCTCCAGGTACGGGCGTGTGTCTGCCGTCGCGCTGCCTGCGGTTGTGTAGACTTGATGGTAAATGGCCCAGGCGAGGCGTCAAGGCGGGGTGAAGCATGCGGAGTTGCGGGTGAGAAGAGTGTGGAGAAGAGGTCGTCTGTGTCTGACGTGGACGCGGGTACAGGAGCAGAGTTGGTGGTGTTTTGCGGCACTGGGATGAGAGGGGGTATGGATTGCAGGATCGACATCTTGGACGTGTGCTGGATTGAATACAGAGGGTGGTATGTGCGAGAAATGGAGTCGTGTAGGTGGCGAATTCCGACCTCGTGAGCGAGAACTTGGTAACGTGGGGTGGGAAGGTCCTGGTTAGGAAGCGTGAATAAGGAGATATTGGTTACTGTTCTGTCGAGCGTGTGTCGGGCTACAGCAGCAAATTTATCCCCGTGTCAGAATAAGGGGGTGGCCTAGAGTCATGGCTGCGGACGTACCATAGGCAGGACCACCTGCAATCGATCCACGCGCAACGTGTCTGGGCCGAACACGCTGACTACGATCAGCCTCGGCGTGGTCTGCACGGCTTCCTCTAAATTCCAGAGGCAACAATGCCTTGTCTTCGGTATACAGGGTTCCGCGAGCTTGTCACGGCGAGAGGTTTCTGCAATAAATATCGAAATAGGTGAACCATTGCCCAGTACCAGGCAGTACGCGAGTACTTACACAAAGTCAAACAGGGTCAGAACTAGATGCAGTGGTTTCTGCAGGATTGTACAATCTTTCGGAGTCGTGATGAAGCAGAGAAGGCAGAGCTAGAGGTGCATGCTACAAGGAGGAGTTGGGACAGAAGAGGATCGCGAGTCTGTTGCACTTGGCGACAAGTAAGCGCTCACTTACCCACGCGGCTGTGAGCCACTTTTGCCGAACACACATCCTTTCCTTCTGCGACCACAGCGATTTTTGGCCATACCTCGTCGCTCGAAATCTTCAGATGAACGCAAGATCAATAATATGTAAGTCATGTCAACGTCGTGGTCGCGAAGAGAAACAGGTAGATCCAGAGGTCAGCTGGCATTTGTTGTGGAGAACGACGTCTGACTCGGCAGGCTTGCCGCTTGCGTGTCGTTGCACGCGTATGAAGGTCACAAGGACCGGGAGGTCGCTTCAGAAGCGCCGTTCCTTTCCCCAATAAACGTCTATGGGAACCCTTGATCAAGGATCGCGTCGAGAAATGGGTTTAGACCACCGGATGCGCTTTGGTTCTCCGTATATGATGCATGGACGTGCAATTTCTACGTTCCGCAGGGACTGACGTACAAGTGTTCTTCCACTGCAATATTTGGTATATGTAACTATGAGAAAGCGTCCGGGTGGAATAGGTGCGCTGCCTTCTACTCCTCTATTCGACTTATCACGGCAGGAACGTCGCTTTTACACAAAGCGTCGCCTCCAGAACAAGAACCTCCTTTTCTGATCGGGCCGTAACGCGAGTGCTTTTCTACACATCAGGAGGCGTGCCACTCGCAACTGCCTTCCCGCATTCACAGCATTGCTGCCTCTCGCCGATGGCCTCCTGCTTCCCCATTCATCTACACAATGCGTTCCGCTGTCGATCGCCCAACGCTTCCAGGGCTCATGACGCCTCCTTCGTTCGCCGCCTGCGGCACAATGCCTCCTGTTGTCCTAGTACGCTTTCCGCTTAGACGCTCATCCGCAGGTCAACGTCTCTTCCTCCCCTACAGGTATAAAAGACCTGTTGAATCCCCCAATCCACCAGCAACTCGACCATCCACTCGAGCTCTCTAGCATCCTCAGATCGCCTACTCTCCTCGTCTTCGAGCTTCTTCACTCTACCATTACGCGCTTCTCCTCGTCATCATACCCCGGCTTCACGACGCTGTCGCTTCAAAATCCCCGCGAGAGAGAGAAGTCGCCAGTCCCCCTCTTCATTGCCCCAAGTCGTCATGATTTCCAGCAAGATAGCCAGTAGAATCTGGCCGAAGCTCCCACTTAGCAATATTTATCCAGGCGTAGGCCTTCATGAAGATCTACTACCCCCAAAGGTGATGCCGTGCGGAGTCCATTCCCGGGTAGAGTCGGCTCCGAATCCAGGACGACACCGAAGTCCCGCTCAACAATGATATCCTCGGCGGAGGGTTGAGGATGCGAGACAGGGTCTTCATCCCCGCGAGAAGTCGCAGATCTAGCTTGGATGATGTGCTGGAACAAGAGAAGCGAAGGAGTCTCCTTCACGGGCATCGAGTGGGCTCGTCCTCGTCCATAAATTGTGTCGGCCGAAAGTCGTTCGGCTGGGTGACTGCGTCTTCAACTTACTGGCCGGGAGCATCCGCGACGCGTCTGCAAGCGAAAACAGCGTAGAGCCATTCCACGGATTGCCTGCGGAATGCTATCCAACCAAGGACATGCCGTCTGAGCCGCCATCTTCATATCACTCTGGTCCTCGGTACCGTTGTGACGGTCTTGCAAATACGCAAACGCAGGAGAACCCCATTGACCCCAATGGTACATGCAAAGAGAGTCCTCCATTGAAAGGGCCGCAGATTTACAAGAGAATACAGCCGATACTTCTGCTGCTTTACTCAAGCAAACGGTCTTGCTTCTCGCACAAATCTCCTGTGAAGGGTCCTCAGTCTTTGGCACGGAAGGACCCGCGTTCTACACCTGTCGGCAGCACCCCAGGTTCAGAGGTCAATCCATCAGCAATCACTACAAAGCTTGCCGCAGGAACCGCCAAGGGGTCTGGCTTTCTGTCCAGTGTCCCAACCAGACACCTCGCGAAGGAGCATGCAGCGTGGCCGAGGCCTTCCCTCCCCGTCGTTCAACGCCTCGCCATCGCTCTTCTTCGTCTTCCTCCGAGGCTTGTTTGCAGGACCTGCCGTGTTCGAAGATCCCCAAAAGACATTCCTAGCGGCCTTCAAACAGTTCGACAAGCCACTCTCCAAGCTCGGTCGTGATCGTATGCCAGACGATCGTCTTTCGTCGCCGGAGGCAGCCTGCGCGCCGATACCGGCATGCAGCGACCGTGCTTGTGGAGTCCACCCCGTCTGATACAGACTATTTGCAGTCCTCTTGGGCAGACCTGGTTGTCCAACCCTTTCCTTCATAGGAAAGCCCCGCAACCCAGAGAATCCGTTTCACTCAGCCTAGATCTCAGATACCCAGCTCCCCTCTAGTCCCACTCAGGTTGCTCCTTATCCGCCATCGGATCGCGTTGATGATACGATTTAGCACCTTAGTACTCAGCACTATTCGGTAGTCTTGTGTTACTTGCTTATTTCCTACCTGATGTTAAGTTGTTCGGTAAATATTCTAGCTGCACACTGTTTCTCAGGATGTTCGCCCATTTGGGAGAGACTCCTAGGCCAGTGTCGGCTGGGATGCTTACTGAACGGCGCGACATCAGGCCCAGGTTGAGCGTGGTCGAGATTTCGTCTTACTTACTTTTACTATTACTCGACCTGTTGATAGAATTTCTCTGGATTGTATAAACCATTTAACTCTCCATGCTTGCTGCTGCAGTGAGACAATCCTCAACGTTTAGATGAATGCGGACCAGGCTCAGACTCGCGAGCTGACGACATAATTCACTTCGGCATCTTGGCATCTGTCCGCAAGGGATTGACTTCTGAGTCGGGGTCTGCGTTCGTAGATTAGACGTCGAGGAGGAGAAATATTTTCGCACTGCAGCAAGCATGAGATCCGACTCATAGTTTATACAGCGCCGAAACAATTCCACCATAAATTTACACTATGTTCAACCTGGTGTCACCCGGACCGTACCCCAGATACAATTGGCAGTGGTATACACAACAAGGAGACTAGTGGACGTCATGTAACAAACGCCGTCGAGACGTCGACCAACGGATGGCGGTATCCCGGCGCTACTTGCACGACTTGACTCCGAAAAGATATCCTGCTAGGGCCGGCGTCACGACTCGTCACCGCGAATCTGCGAGCGTCTGTAGCAGCGCCTCAGCTCGCGCGGAGCGGGGCTTGATCGTGCACTTGAACGGCACAGGGCGTCTATCTTGCAAAAGGCATGAGCACGAACATAGGAGAAAGAAGGGACTCGAAGGAAGAGACTTACACCAACGAGCCGCTCGTAAACGAGTATGTTGGCACCTCTCCCGGCACACTCGTGATATCGAATAATGCAACGATGGTGACAGCGTAGATGTACATGAGTGACTCCGCGATATGCAAGCCAGGACAAGCCCTATTTTAGTTAGTACTTACTCGCGGTGAAGAAGAGAATGACGCACCGACGCCCATAGCCAAAGCAGATCTCCCGCGGGTCGCGCTCGGGCTTGCTTCCATCGATAGAGAGGTGACGATCGGGGTAATACGCCATCGGGTCTTTGTAGATATCAGGATCGTGCATCATGCCCCTGCGAACGAGCCCGTCAGCACAAGGCGTCCAACACCGACATGGAAGCGAACGCACCACTCGTTGACAAGGATAATCGTCCCCTTCGGGACGAACTTGCCCTCGTGCACGTCGTCCCTTGTCAGGCGATGCGGCGCTCCTACATTCCCTTACTCAGCTTATTTCTAAACGGATGGACAGTGTACATACCGAGAGGCGCCACCGCGCCCCATCTCAGCAGCTCTTGCACCATAGCTTGGATATATGGCAGCTGATCACGGTCAGCGAAGCCAGGAATACGATCCTGGCCAATGACGGCGTCGATCTCGGCCTGGCCTTTCTTGAGGGCGTCGGGGTACATGGTGAGAGCGAGTATGAAAGCGGACAACGCGGAGACAGGCTGGGTCACAATCGAAGAAACAACGCAACTAGTTGAAGAACGGATAACGAAGTGATCGAGACGCATGGCGCATACGCACAGTATCAGCCCCGCCTGAGTACAAACTCGACGCGGCCCACTTGACATTCGCCTCCTCCTGTGGCGTGAGCGACTTCCCGTCCACGAAGATGCTCACAAGGCTCGGCACGGCCGTTCCCGCGGACTGTACAACCTTGAGTCAGTATCGCGTTAATGTTATCGAGGAAGATGACAAGGGACGCACGATCTGCTGCTGCACGAACCGAAAGGAACGTTCGGTGAGCTCCGTGAGGGTTGCACGCCACTCACGCGCATGTCGCTGGAAGGTCGCGCCTGGAACCCATTCGGGGACGTATCGCACTGTGAAACGCACCGAGAATCAGCATGGAATAAGCAAGGCGATTAAGACTCCAGATTCGGAAGGGAGCTTACGAATAGGTATCTGATCCACAAGGAAACGCCCTGGGGACACAATCTCGTTCAGCTGGTCCGTCGCGCTATCCGCGATGCGGACAAGCTCGTCGCTATCGCCCTGCACCTTATACCCATGGGAAATCATGAGAATGCTTGCACCAACACCCCTTCACGATGCCACGAAGCACATAATCAATACTCAACGCGCACCACACACAAAACCCCGTACTCACTTCCGGATATGCTCCCTAAACTCCTTTGGATCGTCTCGAATCCGCACCGCCGCCTTCTGCGCCTCGACCTCTAGCATTGCATTGTACGAGTCCACAGCAGCACGCGTGCCAACGACACAGTGCATCATGCGGCGGTACGCTTTGAAGCGATCGCCGTACGGCGTGAGCACAAGCACGTCCTTCCAGCCGACGAGGTCCGACGCCATCGTCAGATGCGGCCGGTCGGAGTAGATCGCACTCTTCTTGTCGAGCATCTCTTCCGCCGCAGCGGGCGTGTTGAGCACCAACATGGGCTGGCCGAGCATCGTGAACGAGGTAATCGGGCCTGAATGTCGCCGATTTGAATTCATTCTGCGTTCAGTGACAGGCGAATGTGCGCAGGAAAAGGCGCACCATACTGGCGTCCCCATTCGTAGAACTTGTAGTACTCGTGCTCGGTGGGCACGTCGAGCAGGTTCCCGATGAGCGGATATCCCTTCGGCCCAGGGAACGTCGGGCTCTTGCTCCTCGAGATGAGGAGGCGCCACACGGCGAGAGCGATGACCGTAGCCCCTACCGCGGGGAGGAGGACGCCGGCATTGTCGTATGGCATGGTGTCGATCCAATCACTGTATTGGTTACTGACGCACGGGGGAGGCAAGGGAGCAGTAAGGAGCGGGCACTGGGAGAAGGAGCGACAAGCCGGTCGGTCGGGGAGTTGGTGCAGGCAGGTGTTATAAGCCCCACACCACAAGCACCANNAGGATGNATCCAAGAGAGAAGGAAGACGCACAAATTAGGTGAGTTGGCCAGTCATATTGAATGATTGTTCATCATGATTCATTTACAGAGAGGTCTGAGTCAGATCAGGACAGACGATGGACGATATTACCATGGTGGGAGGGAGGATTCCCGCAAATACCTATACAGACCTGGGGCGACAGGCAGTCGAATTTCCCAAATCCGTCCACACACGATGTTCTCCCAAAGCCATCCGTACGTACGATCCCTATCCTCGCGATTTCGCCCAGATCCGTCTGTGAAAAAGCATCAGGCCTCATAAGTGCACCGTACATGACTACGAGCATGAATAGGAACGATCAAGTCAGACAGAGAGAAGTAAGAGGCGGACCACTCACTCGACACTTTCTCATACTTCGTTGCACAGAGCGTTGAAGCAGAGCGTTGTAGTGGATGAACGCCTCGGTATACCTGCCAGTGTACGGAAAGCGTAGATATCCACCGACGGAGAACTCGAAAATGTACGTGCCAGGCTCTGGATCTGCCTGTTGGTCCCACTAATAAAGACGTTGACAGCTCTAGAAGATTTGAATCCGCGCGCTTCTCGAGAGTTTGAGCAAGGTAGAGCCGCCAAAATTTGTTCCATGTTGTGGTCGCAGAAGGAAAGGAGGTAAAAGACGCTCAAGTATTGCCAGGTGGCTAGCGCTAAATGGGCGCTTAATGCAAAGCATCCGAGGTGGAAATGAGTGCGCCGCCTTCTCCTCCTCCAAGTCTATCCAGCTTATCACCGCAGGAACGTCACTCTCTGGTGCCTCTGTCCTGTATTTCTCTGATGCCGTTGTTACACAGATTATAACAAAGCGCCGCCTCGAGCACAACAACATCCTATTCTGATCGTGCCGTAACGCGAGTCGAGTGCTTTCCTATGGCAGATCAGGAGGCGTGCCAGTCGCAAGTGCCTTCCCGCATTCACAGCATTGATGCTGCCTCTCGTGGATGGCCTCCTGCTTCCCCATTCATCTACACAATGCGTTTCGCTGTCGATCGCCCAACGCTTTCGAAGAACCAGCGCTCAAGACGCCTCCTTCCTTCGCCGCCTGCGGCACAATGCCTCCTGTTTTCCTAGTACGTTTTCTGCTCAGACGTTCATTTACTAGTCTACGTGCCTCCCTCCCCCCAGGTATATAAGGCCCCTTGCATCTCCCCAATCTACCAGCAACTCGACCACCCCTCGAGTTCTCTAGCATTCTCAGAACATCTACTCTCCTCGCCTTCGAGCTTCTTCACTCTGCCATTACGCGCGTCCTCTCATCATCATACCTCGGCTTCACGTTGAATCCCTACGAGAGAGAAGTCGTCAACCCCGCTCCATCGCCCCGGATCGTCATGACTTCCAGCAAGGTAGCCAGTAGGAACTGGCCGAAGCTCCCACTTAGCAACATTTATCCAGGCGTAGGCCTTCATACACATTCCTATGCTACCTTCCGAGGGTGGAATTTCCCCCGTGAACCCCCGCTGCGCACTCCATATACCACACATCGCAGACGCAGCTCTATCTTGCTCGGGCTAGCTGCAGGTCGCGCAACGTGCCCAGAGCCTGCCGATGATACTGCATGGGTGCCTCGTGAAGGGTACTCGAGTACGTTCCGGAACACGCGCCCCGCTCCAGTCCCGTCGACAAGAACCATACCCCACACCAGAGCCGCACGATGACCTTCCTGAGCAATATGAAGACCACGTGTATCAGCGCGGGCCGTACCCGAATGGTTATCAGCAGGTAAGTCTAAGTCTTCGATCTTCTGCGTTTTGTTCTGGCAGTTGGCTGATAATAAACGTTGATCACTGTCATAGAGATACGTGCACTCGCCCCACCGGGGCAGACCAAACACGACTAGCGATAACGAACACGGAGTATCGCCAGCCCAGGCAGATATGCCAGAACAATCCGGGCGTGCTGGTGTGGAGCTGGAAGACCGGCGATGTGATCTATGTGACCCATCTCGTAGTCACGCACGTACCTTGTCATTTATCGCTTCCATAGCAGTTTGCTTCTGCAGCACCGCAATGCTGAGGTCTTACCTGATATCAACTCGTACATTAAGTATTCTGGTTGCACACTGTTTTCAGGATGTCCTCCCATTTGGGAGAGACTCTTGGGCCAGTGTCGGCCGGGGTGCTTACTGAACGACGCGACATCAGGTTGAGCACCGCGGAAATTTTGCTTTACTTAATCTTACTATTATATTACCTGTTGATAGAACTTCCTTGGAAAGTGTATAAACTATTTGAGTTTCATGCTTGTTGCAGCGCGATAATTGGTAGTACTCACCGTCTGTATGACTCGGAACGGACTCGATCTTCAAGTCAATCCTTGCAGACAGATGCCGAGATGCCGAAGCGAGGAGCCAATGACAAAAAGGCCTCTGCTGACATCAGCGGAATGGCCCGCGCGCGGCGAAAATGGCGCAAGCGTTGGGTTGCCTCCTTTCCTCCCGCCCACTTCCTCCCAGCTTGCCCGCGCTCGTCTCTTCCTGCTCTTGACTCTTCTACCTTCGTCCTGCAACATCTCAAACTGGATTCTACAGCTGACTGATGACCTAGGGGGTCTCGGTGTGCGAATGAGAGCGTTCTGCTCATGAAGTTCGCATACGGAGGCTGACCTGGGAGGTCAAACTTGGGGCTGGCTACATAGATTCGACGCCTTTTGTCCGCTTACTCTCTCATCGTCAACGGGCTATCCAGCATCTGATTTTCTTGCGTATGTGCACTGCGACCGCACTTCGCTGCCATCGCGCGAATCTTCCGAGGGTCGATCGCTGTCTTCTGTGCGCCTTCGTTTTTGTCTGCTCTACTGAACTGGGACTTCTTGACTTCGACGATCCCACCATTCTTCAACATCACCACCCGTTCCCGTCTACATCGCTCGTTTCAGGTGCTCGTCTCGGTTGCTCGCCATACATTGCCACCCTTGATCACGTTCACATGCTGTCGACCACGATCACTCCGGGCTTGAGGAGACGGGTGCGTGCGGGAGCGTAGTCCTCACCAAGCCGTACCCTGTCTCTTCGCCCTCCATTCCCATTCCCCATCGCGTTCTCATTGTGTCCTCGGCGTCCTCGGCGAAGTCGGTTGTTGTTCTATCTTTGTCCTGCGCACGGACCATCTGTTTGCTCATCGCTGTTATCGATGATCGCATCGTGCGATGCGCCACGGAACTCGGCGGGCCTGACTCGGGAATCGTAAACAAGGCCAACGCCGTGTTATGGACCGCGGCAGATGGCTTTTGGAGTTCGGTTATCCTGCGGTACGTACGTTTGTATTTTTTCCAAGGCCTTGAGCGCCGTCATCACCAGTGGCTGCTTTCCTGTCGGACTGAAGGGGGGGAAGCCTTTGCAGTGAGTGGCTATATGCGCGCGCCTAATTCTATGCTGTGGCGGCTGCGGGCGCTTAACCATGCCGTTGCTTTGTTTGGTCATGTTTGTACTGTACTCGGGACTCGCAGTGTCTGACTTCTCTCACGTCGCTACGGCCTCATATCTTTCTGAGATTTGAAACACCGTGTCATCATCTTCGACCCCTCATCATGTCTTTCCGAATTATCCTCGTGCTCGTCGGTGCTTCGTTATTGCAAGGCGCGCTCGCTCACGACAATGGCATGGACATGTCGATGGACAACGGGATGACCATGACCATGGGGAACATGATCATGTACCTGCATTTCACGCCGGGCGATAACCTGTGGTTCCTTGGATGGGCGCCGTTCAAGGCGGGTGCGATGGTGGGGGCATGCCTTGGATTGTTCATGTTGGCGTTGTTGGAAAGATGGTTGGCGGCGATACGGGGTGTTATGGAGGTGCATTGGCAGAAGAGGTCCGTTCGCCAATTGTCCTATGATCGCTTGACTGTTGTTGACATACGCTTCCCTGCGCGGTCTACAGGGCCCAGATCGCGCTTTCTAACAGGCTGAATATGCTTGATACGAAAGCCTCTTCACAACCCTCATCCACTCGTGGCGTCTTCAACAGGCGTAGCGCCCCGCCGTTCATCTTCTGGCACGACGTGTCTCGCGGAATTCTGCAGATCGGGCAATCGCTCTTGTCGTTCCTCTTCATGTTGGCAGTGATGTACGTCCATCTGATGTCTGTTTCGTTCATCACCTCCTGATCTACGCGTTCCCAGGACATTCCAAGTAGGATTCATTCTGTCGATTGTTATCGGCCTCGGCGTGGGAGAGGCGCTATTTGGACGGTACGCCGCACATGCAGCGCATCTCCACTGAGCGATAGTTGTGCGGTGCTGTCAGTTGATCTGGAGATACAATAGGTTAGCCTTGTATTCACGACTTCACGACCGGTATGGCTTGGATGTGTACTTTATTCTGTATCCGTGCGATGCTCCTTGTACGACGCTTCTCAAAGTTCCCTTCCCGGGATATTATTGTTCGATTTTCCTATTATGTTCACCCTCTTAAAGCTCTTTCAGTTCTCGGGGTTTGACGCTTGACTTTTCAATTCCCTTGCCCGTCAGCCCCTCTACTCTTGTTTGTGTTGTATCGCGTTTCACTACTGCCAGCATGAAATCGCCAGTCACTGTCGCCCCCGTCGGTTGGCGCGCTGCGAAAGTAGGTCCTCCATAATGTCCTCTGTATTGCCACATCGTGTTGACATGCTTCTTCTCCAGCGTCATCTTAGCCGGCTGCCAGAGATGTTGACTCGGGATGTAAAACCATCTCAGGTCGGTTCTTCTTGCTCTACCATCAGGGGTGTCGCTGGTTCCGACGCTCCCCCAACTCCTCGAACGAGTGCAAACCAGAACGAATACATGTTTGACGTTTACAGCGAGCTTTCTCCATGGCACCCAGCTCCTTTTACACACACGATCCTAAGACTCCCCGAGCCGCTGCGCTTCACATCAGCCGGGCAATTTGTATGCGCCAGCGATGCGTACGCGCTGAGCGACATGTGCTCGTTCAGGGATATCATGCTCGGCATGCCGCTGCACCGCTACCCGCGCAGTCAGGACGAGGATCTGCTCCTCGAGGCGGCTATGTTGCGTTTGCGGTGTGATCAGAGTATGCAGCGTGCGCTGCTTGAGACAGGGTCGAGGAAGCTGTACTTTGTGGATCCGGATCCGGTTTGGGGGACCGGCTGTCGGGAGGGGAGGGAGTGTGGGAGGAACCTCTGGGGGAAGGTGCTCATGCTGGCTCGGGAGGCGCTGGGGAGGCGGGGTTGCTTTGGAGGGCGGAACTTCAGATAGCTGGATGAGCCCTTCCGTGACAGCCTTGTGTTTCAGGCCGTATTCTTTCGCAACCATTGACTGACATGTAATCGAATAACATCCACTTTCCCATGTCCTGGGTGCAGATATCGAGCGACCAAAATACCCCTCTATCTGTGCCCCAATTCCGAAAGGTGTCAGGAGCGAGCTCTGCCGACGAGGGTCGCAGCACACGCCGCACGGGGGGCCGCGGGTTAGTCGGGCAAGGATCCAGAACCAGAGAAATAATTTTTTCATCGTCGTTTGGCTGGCGCAAACAAGCCGCAACTAATATGGTAGTCCCGCCACCATGGCTACGGCCTTTCCTCCCTATCTCCTCCCTGGTTCTTCCCACCTCGCAGGCCTCACAGACTCTCGAGACCCTGCGATATCACCACCTGAGGAATCATGTCGGGCTTTGGTGCACCTCCAGAGATCCCGCAGGGGCTGCAGATCTACAAGTACGTCCTGGACGTTGTCATATTTTCTTAAACCTATTGTTGCTTGCGATGCTGACGGCTGGTTTCAGCTCATACGAAATCGACCCGAAATGGCAGCGCAAGTTCTCTATCATTTGGGCGTCGTTCACCGGCCTTGCGGTCGTGCTCTCCCTGCCGTACCTCCTGCGCAGCATCCGCGCGCGCAGGGCGTTCACGGGGTTATTTGGCATCTGGGAGGACCTAAGTGGGAAACGGTATGCTTTTGTTGCGGGGAATGGGGAGGTCCCGGAGAGGCGGAGGAGTAGGATTGATGCGCTGTTAAGGAGCATAGGATCTGTGCTGCTTTGGTCGCCGCCGGGGTTGAGGCTCGATGTCGGACAGAGTATGTTTATTTGAGGCTCCTGCAGGCGCATGCTTATATTCTTTCCGCACAGTTCTGGTCATCATTGGCTACCTGGTCACCATCATTATCTGTATTGTGATGGATGCCCAGCTCGTCAGCAACGCCAACCGCGCCGGTAGGTCTTCTCGTTCTGCCTCAGCCGCAGTTTCTAACGCGTCTGCAGGCTTCCTGGCTATTGCGCAGCTCCCCGTCGTCTTCCTCTTCGCGACGAAGAACTCAATTTTGTCTTTGCTCCTCGGCCCAGGCCATGGATACGAGCAGCTCAACTACATCCACCGCTGGTCTGGCCGCGGCATCTTCCTCGGCGCCGTCATCCATGGTGCCCTCTGGATCCGCAACCACCTGCAATATGACCTGCCCATCCTTGGGCCGCAGAAGGAGACGTCGGGCGTTGCGACGTTCGCTCTGCTCTGTCTCATTGTATTGTCTTCGCTGCGCCCCGTGCGCGTGTTCTTCTACCAGATCTTCTGGATATTACAGTAAGTATGCAATGTGTTTGGCTTTGAATGCGAGGACTAACGGTGTCTACAGTATCCTGCTCTATCCGGCGTTCTTCATCACGCTGTGTTACCACACGATCTACGCCGCGCCGTGGATCTACCCACCTTTGGCCTTCTACGGCCTCGACCTGCTCATGCGCCTCATGCGTTTCCGCATCAAGGACGCAACACTGATCCCGTCGGGCCAGCAAATGACCCTAGTAAGTAGCTCGTGCAAAGCGCGATAGTATTCCTTTCTAAAGCCGCATCGTCAGATCCAAATCCACGACTGCGACGGCGGCTGGGAAGCAGGACAGCACCTCCGTCTGCGCGTCTTCCTCGAAGGCCGCTTCTTCGAGTCGCACCCTCTCAGCATCGCCTCCGCACCTCCATCCACCTCCTGCCTCTCGTCTCCCTCCCTGCTCCTCGCCGCGCGTGTACAGGGCGACTGGACACGCGCGCTGCATCGCTATGCCTGCGAGGAGCACGAGCGGATCTGCGGGCTCAGCGAGAAGCGCCGGGAGGACGCGGGCGCGGACGTGCCGGTGCAGGTGATGCTGGATGGCCCGTATGGCGGGTGTGGTGTCGATCTGGGGAGGTATGAGAGCGTGCTGCTGGTTGCGGGCGGCGCGGGTGCGACGTTCACGCTGGGATTGCTGGACGATATCGTTGGGCGTTGTGTAAGGCTGGGCCGCCGGCACGGCGAGCGCACGCGGCGCATCGAGTTCACGTGGATGATCAGGTCCTTTGGTACGTGTCTTTCGATGTCTTGTCGGCAGCAATTCGAAGCTAACGTGTGGGTTTTAACTTTTGAAGGATGCGTTGAGTGGTTCGCACCGATGCTGATGGACATCGCCAACGTCGCAGCCGGGTCCTCTGTCGACCTGCACATCTCCATCTTCGTCACCTGCCTCTGCAACCCCGAGGCCGTCCCGCCCATCCCGAACTCCTGCGTCAGCGTCGAGCGTCCGTCCGTGCGCCGCCTCCTCTCGCAGTTCATCACCCCACCATCGTCCTCGTCTTCTGGTTCCTCCTCTGGGAGCTCCTCACCCGACCCCGAAGACAAGATCGAGGATACGGGTCTGCAGTGGGTCGGGCGAGGGCGGTGGCGTTGCGGTATGTGCGAGCGGGCCGGAAGGCCTGACGACGGAGACGCGTAATGCGGTCGCGAGGCTGTCGTTGACGCATGGCGTGAGGATGGGCGGGATTGCGCTGCATACGGAGCTGTTCTCGATGTGAGGACGGTGGGATGCATATGTATAGACGGTTTACTTGATGATCTGCATGCTTACGATGTACAGTAACGATTTTGTATGTGTATTTTACTTGATGCATGGCTGCCGGTTGCAACATCATATGAAAGTTTCCATGAAGACTTCACCTCTCTCACTATTCGTATTGGTACGATTCTCTTCGGTTTGTCGGTATTCTCGAGCTCGCCACCGGCGGTACGCGGTCCAGTGGGAGTCCGCGTCGGAGGACTTTTTAATTCAAGATCACCCTGACCAGGCTGAGTGCACCGCATCATGACTCATTGGCCCGGGTACATCTCTACACCAGTCGCAATGGCACGGCCTTTCGTATCGATTCAGGCTTCATGACTCCTTCACTGTAACCGACCGCAGTTGGTTTAGATGGCACCCCGATAGTCACGAACAACATCATGACTTGGGACCCAAAACCGTTATAGCTGTTGACTTCACCTTTCATCTAGGGTCTCCACCATTCGCACATGCGTTCCTCCAGTCGACCAAAGCGCGCCGCTTTGCCGCGTTCTGCTCCTGCAGCCTCGAGGGCGAGCGAGACGGATGGCTATAAAGGAGTGGTGGCGAGCGTCATGGTCGGAATGGCCGCGAAGCGCAGGAAAGACATGGGCGATACCAAGGGGTCTTCCAAGCCAGCGCGTGAGTTCTACTGAAAAGTCCAACATTTCTTCTATTCTAATGTGTCTTGTCTCGATCAGCGAAGAAGCGCAGGAAGGTCGCTCCTGCGAAGGAGCCGGAGCCCGCGGACTCAGACAGCGAAGAATCGACTCGGAGCAGCCACGCCAACGCAAATCAAACCGAACGACGCCTTCCCAGTCTTCCGCTGGATGTCCTTTATGAGGTTAGCCTCACCGAAATGTCTCGAACTTCGGATTACTGATGTGTGCGGTGCACTGCAAGATCTTCTCTGTGCTCGACCCATATGAACTCATACAGCTCACACATACCTGTAAATACCTATGCACGGTATTGGCATCTCGCAAATTGGACTGGGCGTGGAAAGCTGCGCGGAAGAACTCACCTGAGCTCGACACCTGGAACCCTCCGAGAGATATGAGTGAGATGCGCTGGGCGATTCTGGTCGCCGACCCATCGTGTTCGGTGAGTGCTCATATGATCCTTAACCAGTTCGGTTCGTGGCTGAAGCGTCGCAGAACTGCGGTGCGGGCGGTGTCACTTCGGTGGATTTCAAATTGAGGATGCGTCTGTGCGAACGGTGCTCGAAGGATGGGTACGAGCATGGATGTTTCGCTGTCAGCATTTGCTCACTTTTTTCTGAACAGCCTTATCCTGTCGTCGAGGCTTGCAAAGACTTATCCTGATCTGCTTCCCATTGTTTGTGAACTGGTCCCATATGCACATAGTATGTTCTCTCCATTTCACCTCTTCGGCCCTGACGGTAGACTTTGGACAGAGAAGTCACCTTCCAATAGGAAGAACGACAAGTGGTTTTGGACAGACGACTTACAGTCAATGGATAAGAAAATTCGAGAATTGCAAGCTCAGGAACCCTCTGCTGTCGACGATTTCTTCCAGGAGCGGCGAGATCTAGTACAGTCAATCCTCGCGGTCAGTCTCCAGCTTGCCTGGCTGAGTGTGTCTTCATAGCTTCTAACTCGATACAACCTAGAATGCTAGCTATCTGCGGGAATGGCATGTGAGATACATGCAGTCCCGAGTTGACTTGAGAATGGATCAGTATGCATCATCATATTCAGAGCGCGCTATTCCTGACATCCTTCCAGGATAGCGGATCGTTTCCAGGCGATCGGATACCAATTCGAGGATTTGGATAATCCTAAATTCTATCTCCATCCGCTGGTACGGCTGAGTACATCTCTCACGGATTCAGGTATGCGTTTTGACCTTGAACTTTGAACATGAAACCCTGACGAACTTTTGTTGATTGCGCGTAGAGTTTGTCGAGATGCGCGAAGTACTGCAGCCAGTGCTAGCTCATATCAAGCAACAAAGGATGAAAGCCGAACGCTCAAGCAAGGTCCTTGAGATATACGACCAGTACAAGAAATCTCTTCTTCCTATACAGCGTATATACGTCCCACACGACGGCAAATTCCTAGTGAAGTACCCCAAATTCAGCGCACTTCTGGCGCGGGATACGTCACTCGAGATCACAGACGCCGAATGGGCCGAAGCCACCGATGCGTTGCCTACGTACCTGTCCCGTTTCACAGAAGCCAAGCGGGACAAACACATCGCCCTGATGCACGACAGATATCCGGCCCCCAGCCCGATGGAATTCGTCACCTTGACAGCTTCCCCGCTGGCTCTCAAGCACGCGCGCGAAGAGGCAATGCGTTACTTCGCCGGGCCTCTGGAACTTGCGATTGCAACCTTCGCGTACCGGGAAGACACGGTCGTGAGGCGCAATCGACTGTTCATTGGACGCGAGCTATGCAACAGCTGGTTTGAGAATGTCAAGTTCCGGTTCGCCGCCGGCGAGTCAGATCTTGTCGCACGGATGGTGCGGATAGTGGGGTTGGACCCGCGCCTGACTACAGCAACTGANATGGATANTCTGGAGAAGCCGTTCTTCTGCCGGACATGCAATAATACCGACTACGAAAAAGCGAAAGTCATGCAAAAGTCCCATACCCTGAGGGCGTACTCCTGGCGAGGATTGGTAGGTGTCTTGCCCTCGGGTTCGGTTTAAGTCAACTAACGATCAGACAGTTAGACCATTTCAGGGGATATCATCCGACTGCCCCTCAGCCAGGCCTGGTCGACCCTGGACTCTATACTCTGGAGCACATTGATAACGTTGTCGATCTATACGGCAGCTGGTGCTGCAACCATTGTTCGGAGGAAGCAGTAGCCTATTCTCCTCGACGAGCCGTTGGTGACCACCTCAAAACGGCGTACGTTGCTACCGATAGTACCCGAATTGATTAATTGACGTCGTTGCCAGCCACGGAGTATTGTCTCCTTGCTATGGGCAAGATGTATTCTATCAGCCAGATGTGTTAGGTGTGATGGAACCTCGTGGTATTCAATCCCGGTACAAGATCAAGGACTCAATCTCGCCGTCGACGAAGCCCAGCGCTGGGGAGCCTTCGCACTCGTCTTATATTTTAGGTGGTTGAGACCACCTTGAGGCAAGCGGTTCATTCACGTACCATGATTTTTGTGTTGAATAATTCCTTTTCCAGCAGCACTTGATTTCATCAACACGTTTTCTCGTCTAATCGGATTATGTACATAGCTGACATGACCGTTTTATTGACTGCAACTAATGTCGGGCCATGTGCTAAAAACTGAAACCCAATATGTCTTGGTCGTAAGAGCAACGGACAATTCGAGGGCTGCCCATGAGCCTCGTGGTATCTCAAGTATTCGATCTTAGGCGAGTCCCAAATTCGGAAAGACTGACCATTTCGGCCAGCTGCTTGAGGAGCTCATGCGCCGGTCATATATACGATGTCACCTGGTGAAAGTACCTGCTTTATCCCGGGCCAATGGTACACTGATGAACTATCAAGGCGTCCCAGGTTTTCGTCCTCATACTCCATACTCCGATACACCTATCTTCTTCAACATGTTTCCCCTCTTCCGGCGCGATTTCCGTTCAGGACCCAGATAGACGCCTTATAAGTGTGTAATCCTATTATCTGTCTCATTCTTCCATTCCCTCACTAAATTACTTGATCTCATCAACCAGCGGGACGATTGATGCAAGATAGTGAGCGTCACTGTTATTAGGATGCGCATGAAGCTGATGTTTCTTTCCGCCTCCAGATATCCTCATGTATCAACTTGCGCCTCTAGCTTCGAAAATATGGCGTGATTCTTTGAAGTATTGATCGATGCACCGTTGTCATAGGATGATAGACTTAATGCAGTAATGCCGCCCATGTGCTGCGCTTTGTCGGTGTGTTTCTCGCATGATGCTTGTCTGTCGAAGCCTGTGATCAACCCGCCCTTCCATTCGCGCAGATAGCTATCGACTTGATCCGTCATCCTTGTGGATACATCATGCAATTGTAGGCGGTGTTCTTCACATTATGGCGTGCATCAGGGCTCCCCGACTAGCAAAACCTTCCTATCTCAATGTCTGATCTTCTCCGATGGACCTGGACGCTGGATCACACGAGGCAATTTGTGAGCCCTCTGCCTGGTATATGCCCCGTCCTAGGCTGTCAGGCTCATGTTCTTCCGACCATCCTTTGAACTTTCCATGTACGGTAAGACACAGGCGGCTTCTTTGGCGCGGGTGATTATCAGCTTATGTGTGTGCTCATCTCTCGCGCATTTAAAGCCCAAGTTGTTCTACCCCGGTCCTCTTCGTCACCGTAAATCAACAGAAACAATGCAGTATTCAGGAATGTCACGTTCTCGCGTTCGTGCTATCATTGAGGACGAGCTCTTTATCGGATAGTTCGTCCAATTATACTTCCCTTTCCATTCATCCTGTGTCTGACTTGATTTATTTCATGCAGCCATTGCGAAGATATCTTCTCCCGCTCTTTTGCTGCTCGTCGCTCGACCTATATTATATCTGCACGCAGTGAGCCTCTCCCTTCAGAGATGCTGCAACCACAGAACACACACATGTACGTTCCTGTCGAGGACTACGACGATGCGAATTTGTTCTCCTGGCTCCCGCATGCCCGTCCGGTTCATCGACAGGGCGCTTCGCTCGGGCGGCTCCGTTCTTGTATACAGTGACGATGACTCTACGTTGTCGCGTGAAGCGGTGGTGGCCGCAGCTTATCGTCAGTCTCCACAGTGCTCTCTGACTTCTGGGGACAGAGATCTGACGGGCATTGTTTTCCAGTGATTCACTCCCGTCAGATGAGCACGACAGAGGCGATGGATTTGATCCACAGGGGTACACTGCGTTCTCGTTCGGATCTGTCCTATACTTACATCTCCCTCTTGTATCGACTAGCCGATAACTGGGCCTCGCCCGGACATGTGTTATGCCAGCAACTTGTCTTATTCGCACAGATCTATTCGCCTCGACGCCGCCTAGAGTACGAGTATACTTCAGCCTCTTCCGAGGGCAGGGCATACTGGTAGCAGCGGCACCATCAGCAGGCTTTCATTCTATGATCGTATGTTTCCTTCTTCTTTTTTTATATGCCGCCTGCTCCAAGGTTCCGACGCTTGTAATGTCAGAATAAATCGATGGGTACGATTACTGCGTTTCCGACTCTCTGGAAGTTGATTAACGTACAGGCAACTCGGCCCATCTTTAACAACGTGCCGCGTAGTGTTCAGGTTCCTTTCCACGCTGTAAGCACAATTTGAAGAGCTGTCGGCGATAGGGGATTTTAATACGACAAGTCGCAAAGAACCATTACTGTTCGTATGGCTAGCGCTCTTTCGGCTGACGAAGCTCTTCGGCAAGCTCTCCGTGCCGAAGCGTTGCGTCCCCCTCGAGCTGTACTTCCATGAACAGTGGATCGACGAATTCGTACCACGGCCGTGGTCGCACTTGGCAATTTGCTCGAGACGGCTCACTAAGATGACATCTACACTACACTAGATTTGTCAGAAGACTGCTCGCCGAACGTATAAAGAGGAGCACGGGCGAATGCAACACTATCAGCATCGTCGAATTCACCATGGCCAACACCCTCAAGATCCAGTCCCTTTTCAACGTTGAAGGCCGTGTTGCCGTTGTCACCGGTGAGTTCCTGGCTTTATGGTCATTTTAATAAGGTTCCTCACTGGCGTGCATGAATAGGTGGCGGAGCGGGAGGTCTGGGCGCACTCATGGCAGAAGGCCTCGTCACGAATGGAGTCAAAGGTGAGATGCATATCCATAAGCTTTCAAAGTCATCTTGACAGGAAACGAATACATGTTTCAATCAAGTCTACATTTGCGGAAGGAGGGAACACACCTTGAAGACCCAGACTGAAAAGCTCGATGCCATTTCCCCTGGAAAGTCGCGCTAGTAAGCACACTAACTTCTATGGTTGACTGTCTTGCTGACTGCCGAGGTATATTGTAGCATTGTAGCCGATATCACCAATAAGGGTGACATCGAGAACCTCGTCAAGTTCGTAGAGAAAGAAGACGACACCTTGGACATTCTCGTCCACAATGTATGTACCCATCCCTTTCCATGGTCGTCCACCGCCTCTTCATTGCGTCTCCTTGCCAGGCTGCGGTCACCTATTTCGAAAAACCCGCCAATCACCGCGATTCCCTCGAGACGATCCAAGCCGCATTCAAGGCCTCCGATTCCGAGAATTGGAAGACTATGATTACCGCAAACACATGGGCCCCGTACATGTTGACCGCATCGTTCCTCCACATGCTTGGCCGTGCTGCTTCTAAAGGCGAAGGTCGTGGCTCCGTGATTATCATCGGGAGTGGAGGCACTCAAACCTGGAACTCGTTCCTACCCTTTGAAGGTTCCTTTCACCGCCGAATGACAAAATAGATATTCCGCTGATGAGTCTGTTAGGGTATATCTCCACTCGTGCTGCCCAGGAGCACATTGCTGTCCTCATGGCTTCCAAGCTCCGTCAACACAAAATTCGGGTGAATATTCTCTCGGTTGGCTCGTTCAAGAGGTGCATACCTGCTTCCTGATCGAAGCAGCGATAAAAGCCTAACGTCCTGAGACAGTGACACATATCCGCCATTGCCTGGATCGGTGATTCCCTTGCAGCGGGCAGGTTCCGCTGAAGATCTCGCCGGTGCGTCCGGAGAGACCGAACACGTTCTCTATACCAATTGCTGATCTTCTTCGACAGGTACCATCATATACTTGTCCAGCGCAGCGGGGTCATACATTACGGCGCAACGAGTCAGTGTCGATGGAGGGCTGCATTTGATTGTTAATGGACCCGAGAGCTTCTTGCCCGTCTCTGAGGTAAGCACTGGAAACGAAAAACAACTTTGGCTGACCTTGGACGGTTGGTAGTATCTCGACATGTGAATGAAATACATTCTAACATGTTTTTGAGTGTCTACCGCACGCATTTCTGCGGGTGTCGAAACTACAATATTGCTGCTACCAGTTGGTGTGCGCGATAAGATGTACCAATTAAGCTAAATAACACGAGATACGTCAAGTTAAGTGCTTAGTAACGGCGTTCCATCGGCAGCCGGCCCGCCGACTCATCTCTTTCTTCTACCACAACATCGTCTCGATCCGGTCGGACTGTCCTTCAACGAGGGATAGGGACACCAACATCTCGAGGCACTCTTATACGACACACACCAGCTTTATATAGAGCCAGATGTCCAGCTGCTAGATTGACTGCGGCAATTGCGCGCGCCCCGCCTTTTCCTTTTTTACTTCAAGACCTTTCGGCGCGTGGTCGACCCTTTCATCCTATAGGGAAAATAACACCCATTGAAATTCCTATCAAATCCTTGAAGATACTGCATGCTTTGATTCGGACGCAAAGGTGCGTTTGATCGTAGCGATCACTTCCATCCGAGTCATAGGATCCTCAAGATATCGATCCACCAATGGTCTGTTCACGACACGTACGTCCTCGATCGATGCATTTACATGCCTTATGAGCTCTTATGGCGAGGTCAATTGACGTTCAGTCACCGGCAAGTTTTCAATCGGACTCATGCACCGGCGCATTCTCGTCATCCTGGAACTGGCCGTTGCTCTGGTCAAGATGGTGAGTCTACTGTCCAGTCTTTGTAACTCATATTTGAGGATCATCTTGATAGCATGCATCTAGCATGCGCATGCTTTTTCGCTGACACGATAAAGCTCTCTTTATCAGCTGCTTTAAGTTGCGACAGATCGATTACGTCGCTATAAAAGACTTGCATCGAGGTCGGCAGCAATCATCTGCTGCTTCTAGGCGCTTCGTTGGATCCTTGTGGTCCCGTTTCTGCCGCTTCCCCGAATCATATGCACGGGGTCGTCTGTCGGTTGTCATTCTATGATTATCTGCTGCAGCATTCTATGATGCTAGGCTGACTCAGAACAGAATGATCTACTGCGCGATGCCTTTGAACTTGCGGCTATTGGCTGTTTTGTGATCACCGCTCAAAATGCAACCATTGTTGCCACGGTTCACTACGAGTGCCACCTTCTTTGGACGCGAAGCACAATGCCACTCCCTGTCGGTGCCGCTGTAGACCAAGGTTATTTGGTTTGTGCTCGCGCTCTAATGCCTTGCGAGCATAAAAAGCTTCGTGGTCTCTTGTGTTCCTCTGCAACTTGATCAAGCGTCCTATCAGGTCATCGTTGCCATACAAGAAACTCAACAATACCTCTGCAGACTCAAATGGTTCTCTGGAGCAATATCGACACGATTATAGATGGTCGTCTCTTCTTGGGAAGGTGAGCAAGTGTTTCTTTGATAAACTTGGCATTTCTTTACCCTCTAGCCTGATATATCATTTTTATACAGTCTACCCGTGGCCGAGTCCATCTATTCCTTGGAACAGCATCGAATCACACATGTCCTTTCTGTGTGTACCGAGTCCATCCCGCAACGACCGTACATTTTTCACATGCAAGTCCCTGTCGAAGACGATGAGCGGGCTAACTTACTCGGCTGGTTCCCAAGCACATGTCAATTCATTGAGAATGCCATGCAGTCCGGCGGCGTCGTCCTCGTGCACAGTCTTCATGGAATCTCGCGCGCAGCGGCGGTGGTGGCAGCTTATCGTCAGTGCCACTTTCGCTTAGGTCTACGCTTTACTAATGTTGTTAACAGTGATGTTCAAGATGGGCTTCAATTCTTATGGTGCCCAGTATGCTGTTCATGGCTGTATGAAATGGTATTCCCTTTCATCACTGACACATACTGATTGTCCGTATGTCGCTCAGGTCGTCCTTATGTTAAGCCCAATGATGGCTTCAAGGAGCAGTTGCGCACCTTCGAGAGCTTCCTGTTCACAGAGGCCAACTGCAACCCGATTCAGCAAGGTCACAGTTGCCCACGCTGGTCCATGAAGTCAACATTGCAACAATAGTATGCTTCTCATTCATTATGCCAGCATGACACTAGCAGCTATGGTTTAGCTGGTGCACCGTTATCTAAAAATATTCACTGTTCGACCGTGTTGCCTTCATGTTTGCTCATTCGTTTCCACCATCTCGCCGTTTCGTTGGTGTAATCTACGTTCGCGTAGAGTATGGCTGTGATGGACTTGTAAATTAATTGTGACTGTCCACTTCTGAGGAATGAATATGACATACTTTCTGACCCTCCAGTACCGAAAATACTGGCCACGGTGTCCATAACGTCTTGATGTCTACCCTTTGTCTACGCCGTTTTGACGTACAGCATGCCGAACCTTGTCGACAACTTGTTCAGTTAGGTTATGTTTTTGTGTTGATGACTTCCACAGCCTCGGAGAACCCAATGGGTTTCCCGCGCCTGGAGGCGGCAGGCGGGCAACTGCGGCGGCCGTGGCTCTGGGCAGCGACACGGCCTTGTTACCACCGCTGCTCATTGTAAGTAATGCATAGCAATGGCATCACTCTACTCGATCCTGACTCGGAACAGCCACACAGGATCTTCCTCGTATAAGTGAATCAAGACGAGCAGCTTGTTTAATACCTTTTCTGACCTCCGAGGACCGACATGCCGTCTTCAACTCGACCCCGACGTGCCGCTCCTCCTCAAGCCGCCCTCGCAACTATCAAAACCAGCGGCGATGGTAACGACAAGTCTGTAGCTTCAGCTGAGAGCAGCGGCGAAGGCGGAACGGTAGCCAGCGGGACCAGAAGTAAGTGGCTTGCATTGCTTCCGTGATTGACGCATTAGACTCGCTGCATTATTTTATAGTGACGAAGCGCAAGGCAGTCGTTTCTTCGAAGAAAGCAGGACCTGCGAAGAAAGTTGAGCCGGCAGAGAAAGCGAATTCCGTGAAGAGGGCAAAGTCGGGAAATAAGAAGAGATCTATTGAAGCCGACGAAGCCGACAGCCGTCCGGGCAAATTGCCCGTAATGCCCCTCGATATTCTGTTCGAGATATGTATTCTAATCTGGCCTTTTGTTTCGTAGTCATGGTCATCGGTGCTAGATATCTGCTCTACTTGCCCCCGTTCGAGCTCGTGCAATTGATGCAGACGTGTAGTAAACCAATACGGGCCGTCTTGCTTTCTCGAAAGTCGCTCTGGGCATGGAAAGCCGCTCACAGAAATAACCCATGGAAAGCCCCTGATCCACCCGGAGACATATCCGAGCTGCTGTGGGCGAATCTTTTGTTCAACGGCGTCCTCTGTTTTGTACGTTCACGCTAATCGTCATGACAATGCGTAGGAGCTGACTTGTATCCGGTAGAATTGTGGCGGCAAGGGGGCGTGGCGGATCGATTTTATGCTCAGAATGCGACTGTGTAAGAAATGTCTGAAGACTGGGTCGGTATCATTGCATCGTAGCCCACGGAAACTGTTGAATGTTTCGTAGATTGCTCAACGCCCCAAACTTCAAGAAGAAATGTCCTGATCTACTCCCTGTTGTCCTCGACCTGGTCCCTTGCACCAATAGTACGTTAAATCTCTTGGTCCATCTTCGCCCGTACTCGAACTGACGAACTCCAATAATGAGCGCTAGTGGTGAGACGCAGAGCGATTACTTTTGGATGGAAGACATACAGAAGATGGATGCAAAAGTCCGAGAACTGGAATCCAGCAGACCGGAATCAGTGGAAGCGTTTTTCGAAGAGAGACGAAGCTATGTTGAATTAGTGTTGAATGTGAGCATTGACATATCTTCCCCGACCGGTGCCTTATGCTATTTCTCGCGCCAGAGTGCTCTCGACCTCGAGAAGCGGGTTTCATTGGTTACACATGGATCGCGTTGGGCGCGATACGAAGCGTATGTTGTCCTCGGCTGATGCTCTTGAAATGAATCATCTTCATTTTCATTCAGTATCAAGGCACGTTACGAAGCTATGGGATACGGGTATGACTTACAGGCCCATCGCTTTCAATATCATCCCTTGGTGCTCTCAACTGTCCTGCTGACTGACGAAGGTGCGCCCATCTTCGCTCTTCGATATTCCTCAAAATTCACCGAACCTATCCAGGGTTCGCTACCATCTGAAAGACCCTTGGTCCCATACTCTTTCAGGTCAGGAAGGAACACGTTCATGGCAACCGTCGTTACGCAATCACATCCCGGTACCGAGACTACAAGAAAAGTCTTCCTCCCATGCAGCAGGTCTACGTGTCCCTGGACAACAATTCCATCGCCCGTTTTCCGTGCTTCCAGCCACGGTATAGACAATCCGGTGGACAATGTGGATCTTTTCCTCCAACCATATCTTGGCGTGCAAGACTATGTGCACGGGACCGCTTTGTTCAGACTCGACTCGTGATTAAATGAGATCAAGTATATGATCCATATCTATAGTAAAGTAGATTGTAGACGAGTGGTGACTGGAAGCCGGAATGTACTGATCAGATTTCCGCTCTTCGTTCAGTATAGAATTTATGTAGTAGTGCAATCATCAACCGGAGCCATGAATATTCCAAGACAAACGAATTCGATCTGAGATTCGTTACAGATTCTGTCTGTGTTCGAGAAAGCACAGTTGCTCAGGCTGGTCCCAGACCCTTTATGTCCGAGAGACGTAATTCAGCCAGAAGGACCGTATCAGATTTTTCTTTCTGCGACTTCACGTTCGAAACTTTGATGCCATGAGACGGAGGCTGCGCTGGATCTTCTTTTGGTAATGCGAATGTTCCCCATGGTTGCCCAGGTTGAGCCCGCGGGGCGATATCGAATTTCACCTAACCCATAATAAGCACAGCAGTAATCAATAGCACTTTTAGGACTGACTTCGCCGCCCGGATACTGCTGACAAACAAACATGGCGTATTCTCGAGCATCCAGGGTACCAGTCACTGCAGGAGGATCATGAATCAGTTCTGCCGACATTAGAGTACAAAAAAGCTGGCCCTCACCGAGAATTAGGTTTTTCTTCGTCACTTTGTGCTCGTGACCATAGAGCTGGATAATATTACCGAATTCACTCCTTAACCATGTTTCTGATGTGCTTGCGTCTTCAAGTAACGCCAGGTAGTCCTCTGAGTATGGAGAAATGCTGCCGCACTACCCGCTCTGACATTGAAACTACAAGCTGGTGAGTCGTGGAGCAAGGAGATAAACGATCCGAGAACTCACGAAATACCGCGCTTCTCTGAACGAAGAACGTTGCAGGAAGAAGGCCGAGGATGGGGGATGCAGACTTGCTTGGTGGGTCCAAATGTAGAGAGACTCTGGATCTTTGTCGCTACTTCGTCGAGGGAATCCTCTGGCCGCAGGGCGTTGAAAAGCGTGATAAAGCTCCCGCTCTCCTTAGAATAGTATCCAACGGCACCGACCGAGACATGGGTCGGAGTCCACAAAGCGAGGGTCACTGATAATATCGTCAGCCGGGCCTCGCGTAGTAAAATATCGAGGACGTACGAGAATCGTCAAAGCCATGCTGTACTAGGTTAGCGTACTCCCGTGCATAGTCGCGCTTCCTTTCCGTGGATTCATTGGCGTGCGGCAAATTTGAAGGCGCAGGGGTTGTCTCTTTGATGTCCGGAAGGAACATCATATGCTCGGGTGACTGGGGCTGTCGGTGGGTCCTGGTGTATCTCTGCAGACGAGGATTTGACTGTAATAACTAAATCCCCGCCTTCCATTTCGGCATGATGAGGACCATCGACGGGAATTACTGTCCATAGTTGAGGGTGCTCGGTAGGGAAATGGGTGTAGATTCTAGGTAGTTCCTGACTGGACCGAGAAATGCTGTGAGGGGGAGAAAGTGCTCTCACTGTCTTCAGGATGTCAAGGGACGTAGCGGCCTACGCGACGTTATCTTGAGTGGAAGCACAAATTCGAGAGACGACTTGCGTACGGTGAACAATGACAGGCACTCTTGTATACGTGTTCTGCAGCGTTCAATACGGTGACCAATATCACGATGCCTCAATAGACGTGACTGTGGACCCTGCTCTTCGATGAGGTCGGATGCCTCCCGTAGTGCGCTACAAAGTAATTAATCAGCCTGCTGACATCTTGCTATAGCGACAGCTTACCTATTCAATTTTCGGATAGGCCCCTGGAGCTCCTCCAGAAAGGCATCGCCAGCCCCCGACACCTTCGTACGGATAACATCTACAGCATCAACGCAGAACGCCATAAGATCTTCACAACCACAACGATTACACTGCATAGATGAGATGAGTGTCATCATATCAAAGGAGAGATAGCCCTTACTTGGACGTGTTCTAGGACCTCCCATATGTGTAGCAACGTTCTACCGACACTTGCAAGTCCAGGTACGGGGGCCAGTTCGAGGATTTCAATACCAGCAGAGAGCACTTTAAATCCAGTAGTTGCGGCTGCACCGAGGATTGATGCGATGACATGGAACACATGCTATAAAGCTCAACTGAATAGTGTGATCTTGCAGAAATGACTTCTATTCACCTCTTTGGATGGGCGTGGTTGCTGGCGGGCTCGGATTTTCTGCTCTATCTCATCAAGCTCCTGCTCCAGCTTGTTGGCGACCCTGCCGTGGTTCTGATGATCATCAGAAAAACCATGTGCAGTGGCCAAGGACATTGCACGGAATAATGCGGGTTCGAGAGTGGGAGAGCGGCTACGCGCGTGGTCCGATGATGATCCTTGCCCAGTACTACGACTCCTACTGCCATGGATCGTGCTGGGAATCGCCATTGAGGAAATTCACTGTAGTTGCTGGAAGAGCAAGTGAGGTTCGGGTGAATAGCGAGGTGATATGCCGCTGAAGTACGGAATGCCAGTCGTCTCAAGACGTTCTTATACTTGGACACCGGGGCAATGCATTACTACATGCTTCCCCCCTACAGTGCCTTCAATTGTAGACCTACCTCGTGAAGATCCGACGCATCTGGTCCATTGTAACGGAATGAGTCGCGAGTGGTCGAAATAGAACAGACGAATGTCAACATGTGTTGTCAGCACTGCACTTACTGTATGCTTCCAGAGCGGCGTACCACGACCACTTTGGAAAGGAAGCATGGCTTCGCGGGGCGGACATGATCGGCGGGTATGTCCTACTGGAGTAGCGGTCCAAAGTTCCCTACGGTCAGTACTAGTCAGCGTCATTGCGGAGCCTGGAGATAGATAAAAATCCACACCTGACATTCCGAATGCCCCTCGAAGTCGACGCCGCAAGCATAACTTCTGCAACCTAGTATGATATGTGCATGAGCGGATGCGACCAGATCAACAACAGAGACATCCTGGGAGTACGACTGTAAGCGCTGGTTCGGTCTACAGTAAGGCCTTGTGTATGAATGCCACGTGGGATTAGCACCGGCCGTCGGATATGTACGAGTACTTCCCTGTACTACCCTTGTGTAGATCCACGTGGCGAGTACCTGCCTTCTCCTTCAATCCTACAGTAGGGTGTCCCAATGCAGCTAAACCTCGCGATCGAACCGTTCATCAGTGTAGAACAAGGTATAGCGGACACTGCATACTTACGGTATGTTGTATGAAGTCGTGCATGGCATAGGCGCACGTCTCCTATGGCGGTGATGTATGGCCCATGCCCTTTGACAACTCCACTGTTATCATGCGGCGCTAAACGGCGGACAATCATAGATGTTATGGGCCACTTGCATGCCTGGTCCTATATGTACGAGGACAATGTTCTATGAGTTCGGTGAGTTCGATTTTTGCATTCCACCTACACCCTGAAAGTTCCTTTCGCATCACGCTGTTACTTCGCGTCGACGTCGACGGTCAAGAATACCCCGAAGTTAACTCAGCTTGACAGCCTAAGTATTTTGAAAACGTCAGGAGCGCGCAATATGTTCGATATATGACCGCGTCGTATAATTTTGTTCAGAGAAGCATCAAATAGAGTCCATAGAAAACATATAAATAGATAANNCACATGCAGGTACCAGCATTACTGAGATAGCATCACCATTGTCCGGATTTCTCCATCGCACGAATCAAGCCTTGCCGTCGGCTTCCGCTTTGGCCCTCGCGACTTGCTCAAGCTCCGAGAACATGCCGCTCTTCAGACACATCGTCCTGAAGATCCCATCCTCCTTCTGGATCAAGTTCCACGGGGTGTCGAACTCCACGATTTCGCCCTTGTCCAGGACGATGAGGCGATCGTAGTCGATGACGGTCCTCA
>SEOQ01000254.1:0-32844 GCA_004679275.1 Dentipellis fragilis
CAAATCGCTTCACTCAATATACTACTCACCTCATCAGCATGGCCCTTCGGACAGGCCCCATTATCAACCAGGACCCCGCCACTAAGGGGGGACTCCGATGCCAACGAGGACGCCGATATCAAGAAGGAAGAGTTAGTAGAACAGTCTGGCGTAGTGGAATGGCTCCAAGAGGCTGGGATACCGGCATCAGGCCCCCTGAAGCTCCCGCAAAGGTTTGTCCGTAAGATAGCATTTTTGAGGCGAAATTTTGGGAAATTCCTTGTCCGCATATAGCATTTTTAAGGTCAAAATCAGGACACCCTTGCGGCATCATAGCATTTTTCAGGGCATCCATGGTGATATGTCAGCCAAGAATTTGCCATGTAACGGGTCCCGGCGGAATTAAAAAGTATCACGCTGCTAGTAAGTCGTGTTTATTATACTGCGAGGCTTCTCGAACATCTTCGAAAAGAATGTAACAATATTGCATCCCCTCGTCGTTGGAAGCTTTGAAATCATCCGCAACAAGATCAAGAAGAACGAAGGATGAATCTATATCGGTGAGGTTCTCGATATCTACCAAAAAGGATCCTCAAGTCGCTATGGATCCATTGAGTCTGCCAAGACTACGTCTGCCCTTTCGTTCATATCTGTCCGGGCATATTTGCCACTAACCGTGGTATGTTTGTTGTCTGGTTCATTTCCTACACATCAGATTAATTTATCAACAGAAACAAGGTCGATTCATCTCCCGAGAGGAAGGAGAGCACGATAGCGATTTCGAAGAGAAGTCTAAACCTACCACTACCGCTGCTCTGACTCCTGCTTTTTCATGCCACCATCCCGGACAGATGACTGAACTACACGTCCATGTCAAAGCTGTGCATCTCGTCTACAATCTTGGCTTATATGGAATGATTGCGGTGCCATGCAATTGACACCCAATGCAGAGAAGCAGTGGCTCACTCTCATCAGTAAATTCCCGGCGATCTTATAACCCGATTAGATAGCGTTAGAATCCTCATAATCACTTATCGCGGCGTCATAATTGCTACAACCCTAGTTGCGCGTCAGGTACAATTTATAAGACGGCGGTAAGGTGGTTGTATCACGATTGTGATGACATTATAACAGCGTTATCATTTCTGCTACTCGGAATTACAACCTCAATGCAAAGTCAACACAATCACATCGCCATCTCCTCCCAACAACGTTGAAATGTACTACAATTTCCCTTGTGCCGCATGCCAGCATCCGCTGATTATGCCGGTTTTGTCACATGTCACAGTTCAAATTTTACTACCAAATGATGCAGCAGAAAAAACATATATTAGATGGGGCTACGACTACTCTACAACGACCCCAGACACTCCCTCCATCGCTACAAGCACGGTTTAAGTGTCTCGCTACCGGCCCGCAGGCTATGCTGCTCACCGTAAGTAAAATCTGAATGCTGCACATGCTGAGAATATAGCAAACCTTACCTGCACGGGCAACTCACCGTTACATGTTCCATGCACCGCGCCGACGAACGCGCCTTCGCAATCACCATCACAGGCATGCTTAAAGCATTGTAAAATGACATACCTTGAACTGCAACAACGTTACTGCTTACCTTGGACATGTACATGTGAAAGTCGCCTTGCTCACGACCTGAAAACATGATCTCCCGAGTGATTCAAGAAGTACCCACCAAATGTCAGCACGGGTGAGGCCTACCTACTCGCGTTCTTGTGAAAGCAGACCAGGGCATGTCATCCACTACCAGCAAAGCAGGTCGCACGACTCGGCAAGGTGGATGGGTTGAGGAAGAGCCCATTGAATATGAAGGCAAATGAGGCGTAGGTGGAGGGAAAAGGGTATTGCGCGGGTAGCACCTGCAGAATGCTTTTTAACAGACGCGCGTACCGCTTTACGTGCTCCTGCGCAGCAAGGATAAATTTGACGGTCGGGCACTGACGGCGATGCTCGTGGAAGGTTCCAGTGTTTTCACCTACATGCCAACATGTGGCCGAAGGCCTTGCCCGAGCCTGTCATAGACTATCTGAAAGCATGAAGTCATGACGACTTACTATATGTTCCTGCAAGTACCCGAGCCACAACGTGCTCGGGTGTTTGGTGCCTTCCCGATATCCCTCGTCCGGCCTTGGGTTGCGATATCGTCCCGGCTTGATATGAAGTTTTTCTGTAGCCAGAGTCGTTTCCGATAGCGAGGAGATAATCATGGCACAACCCCCCAGACGCGACTAGACTGGTGCTCTAGCAAGCAATGACGGACAAGTCGAAGACGCGACGCCTCCGGTCAGGATGTGTTTGTTGAAGTTTGTTCCCGATTCGCCGCAGGCAGACGATAATGAAACTATAACTCGTGCTCAGCACGACATGATAGCATTCTAAACTGTAGAATAATATACAAATGCATGACAGATTTTATGAACCAATTACTATGTTGTGGTGACCGATTGTAGACATTATAAGCCAGTCGTAACGTAGGGCCATGTGGCGGGACCTTTATAATCCCGACAACCGCTTGTAATTCTCGCGGGGNTTTACTGATGTACTCAGTCGACGAGGCTCGGTGATACAATCGCACAGGTAGGGATGATAGAATGGAGTTTGCTTCATCTCGGCGTAGGTGAGACAATATCGGCGACTTCGGGTTATCTGACAGGTGTCTAGGTTAGATCGACCCGGCGTTGTATGTATCATGATCACAGCCTGGGCACTGCTTGTTCGCTTCGCTGATCATTTGCTGACTAGCCATCATTATCCACGCATTCATCGGTCAGCGGCACCGGGCACAGCAAGTGTGCAGCGTCAGAAAGGGATTGTGGCGAATATTGGCGCCATGTCTCTCTATAAAAGAGGCATCCCTCCATCCCATTCTCTCCAGGGCTGGACCTTCTCACCTGGTGTGACATCCTCTATCTTCAACCTTCTTTTCTGCCTCACTTTTGTACTTCAACCGCCACAAACATGCAGCTCTCATCCTCCTTCGGTGCCCTTCTCTCGTCCGTCTTGCTGGCTGTCTCAACGCCGTCGGCCGTCAATGCCTTCCCTACTGGCGTGCGCGACGCAGGCCTGATGCTTCTTGGCCCAGAGACTCAGTCAGTATTTTTGTTCACCGATGGCCTTATTCTCACAAATTGATTCAACGCATCCAGTAACTTAACGGCTCGCGCCCCGGCGCCCATCCGCCTGGCTCTGAAGCCGGTCCTCGCAGATAACTACGAGCAAGGCTATACCGCTAGCATCAACATCGGCACGAAGGCCGCAGCATTCAACGTTTTGGTGGATTCTGGGTCGTCCGAACTGTGGGTGATTTCTGAGGATTCACAAGACCTGGTACGTTTCCAATGTCTTTTCTTGCACCGTATCGTTGACGAACGTGCGTTTGCCATATAGGACGGCCGTAACAGTATCGGCGAGAAATCGTCCACGTCGTTCAAGGAGACTACCGATCCATTCACCTCGACATACGAGGATGATAGCTCTCTGACTGGGTTTGTCGCCACCGACAACGTGAAGGTTGGCGGTCAGACGCTACCGACTTTCCGGTTTGGTGTCGCTAGCACCTTGCAGGGGAAGGTCGCGGAGCAGGCTATCGACGGCATCATGGGATTCGCCAAATCGGTGAGAATCCTAGCTTACCCTTGTTGCTGTGTATTGCTAACCCGTCTCTCCAGACTGCTTCCCATGTCAAGGGGCCTACAGTCCTTGAGGCGCTTGCGGCGGCAAAATTAATCCCTGCTGCCATCTCGGGCTGGAGCATCACTCGGCATGCCGAAGGCGACACCGGCGAGATCCTCCTCGGCGCGGTCAACACGCAACTCTTCGACGACGCACACAAGGTCACCATGAAGAACGTAGTCACCGCCCAGTCCGGCGATGGCCTCTTCCGCGTGACCATCTCCAGCGTCAGTGTGGGTGGTGCAGCCGTGGCCGGCATCGCGAACCGCGCCGGCGCCGTCGACGTCGGCACGTCTGCGATCTTCGTCCCCCAAGCCGACCTGCTCGCAATCAGGAATCACTTCCCCGGCGCGGTTCCGGTCGAGGGGGGTGCTGCATTTGCGATCCCGTGCAACAACCAGCAAGGGATTTCGCTGACGATTGGCGGCACGGCCTGGCCCATCGACCCCCCCGCGCGACCTCGTTGCGATTCCGACGCCCGAGGCGGGAAACAACATGTGCCTGTGTGCTATTGCCGGCGACGAGACCGCGACGGAGTGGGTTATCGGTATTCCGTTCTTCAAGAATGTGTACCACTCACTCGACGTCACGAACGATGCGGTCACGATTGCGCCGTTGGCCGTTGGAGTCGCTGTGTAGATGGATACGGGGTTATGGATTTAAATACAACCTAGTACGGCAGAATTGAATCATTCGATCTTGACGGTTATCTGCAGCTTCGTGAAGGCGGCTATTGTCAAAATGCGAAGGTATGCCACGTGTTGCTCGGTACTTTATAGCCTTCATGATTAGGTCGATGGCGTATCAATACGTATATACGACGGATTTGAACCATCCTGCCATGGAAAGGTGATGACTTCAGACATCGATATCTCCATGATCGAGAACTTTCCGCCAATTTTTTTTCGATGGGGCACACACCTATTGATGCCCCGGAATGCTCCCATGGATTAATCGGAGTTTTTGCTGCTCTAGGTAAGCTGCCCATAGCGAAATACGTGCTATCCCGCTGCCTCTACGGAATTCCTTCAGTATTCAATGGGCTTTCTTGAAAACGGCGGGGCAAAAAAGAGCTCATTGAGACTACTTATCTCGTACATATTTTTTTCGTCAAATACCATGGCCCATTGCCGTGCTATGAGGCTTGGAAGTTTCACGCGGGAAGATCGCTGGTGACGCGCGTCTACAGCGGTTTATTAGGCCGCCTCTACGCCACCGTCGCCACAAGTGCGCTGTAACGCGACGCAGCGCCAAAATTTCTGCAAACGGCAACCCTTCGTCTGCCCCAGCTCCGGGGCCTGACAACCTTCCAGAATCTGAAGTCTCTCAAGCCGACCCACAGATGTCCGTGATGACAATCTCATATGACTGACGCGCCCAGTGCCACATCTGGTTGAGCCATGCATTTAGTATATAAACTGACTGCGGGAGTTCCAACTCTAAAGCCTCATCCACTGCTTGCCCCCATCTCCATCCACCCTCTATGTCAGCTACGCAGCACAAAGCCCTGATTTTGCCCTCAAAAGGCGCTAAATTCGAAGTCGGCCTCCGCGACACGCCCCGTTCCGGGACCAGGCCAAGTTCTCGTCAAGGTGCATGCAGCGGCGCTGAACCCCGTCGATTACTGGATCGAGGACCTGGGTGTTATCGTAGCAGATTTCCCGGCAGTTGCGGGTAGCGATGGAGCAGGTACGATTGAAGTGATCGCCGAGGACGTTACGAACTGGAAAAAGGGCGATAGAGTGTTCGTACATTCCATCTGTTCTTGCATAGAGAGCTCATGCATCTGTACATTATCAGCTTCTTCCCGGGCGCCTTCTTCTCGGCTGATCGCGGTACGTTCCAGCAGTTCGCGATAGCGGATGCTTTACGGATTGCGAAGGCAAGTATTTGCCTGCGTCGTTCATTATCGCGATTCTCATTGGCAGGGATATCTAGATACCTGATAGCCTGTCCTTTGATGAGGCATCTACGATCCCGCTGGGTATCTCTACCGCTGCTGGAGGAATGTATCAAGAGATGCGTCCGAAGTGGCCAGGCGGCGCCCAGCTCTTCCCACCTTGGGAGCAGGCCGGCCGCGGCAAATACCATGACCAGCCTATAGCCGTGATTGGTGGGTCAAGTTCGGTTGGACAATTTGGTTAGTTCGTCTTAGAAATGCATGCTCTGCCCATCGCTGAGTAGAATTTCCTCGTTGCAGCTTTGCAGCTTGCGAAGCTGTCTGGGTTTAACCCTATAATCACCACCGCGTCAAAAGCCAACGAAGAGTACTGCAAGCAGGCTGGGGCGACGCATGTCATCGACTATCATGTAACGCCCTATTCCGCGCTCCCCGCTGCTGTTACCGAGATTACTCCCAAACCTATCCGCTTTGTCTACGATGCTATCTCTTTGGAAGAGTCGCAAAAGGCATCGTGGGAGATCCTCAGTTCCGGCGGCACAGTGACAGTCACTTTGTACCCAAAAATCGGGAAAGAAGGTGAAGCCGTTGAGGGGAAGCGAGTGGCGTACGTGCACGCAAACGTGAACGAGGAGTTCAATCATAACATTGGAAACGCGCTTTATGCGAATCTGACGAAATGGCTCGAAGAAGGCGTCATTCGCGTGAGTTCTTCCTTTGTTCTTTGCGGGTGTGTCTTCTGACGAGGCTTCCCGACAGCCGAATAAGATTGAAGTTGTCGAGGGCGGACTGGGGGGTGTATCGAGTCATTTGGAGAGATTGAAGAAAGGTCAAGTGAGCGGGCTGAAGCTTGTCGTTCACCCACAGGAAACTCCATGAACGGCGTAGCTCTTTACAAGGTGGAAGTCGACAATGTAATACAAAAGTGTACAGTATGGATACAACAGCGCGGGTAGTAAGACAAATAGCAGGTACATAGCAGTGTAACAGCAATGACGACGCAAGGTGTACAAGCATGAAGAAAGCAATACAAAGCAACCGCTCGCGCCGAGGAAAGCTCCCCGACCACAACCACAACCACGGCATCTACCAAGCCCGCAACTTGCGGACGGTGATGACGAGTTTCCCATCCGCCTCGACCTTCGCGCGGAGCGTCGACATGTCCACCGTGCGGGGCTCGAACGCGAAGTCCCACTCGAAGTGGCCTTTGTCACAATGAGTCAGCCAAAGCCCATTCAAGCAAAGCACACAAAGGCACAAAGACACAAAGGAAGAGACACTCACAGTCCTGCTCAAGATGCCAGGCATCCGCGATGATTCTCAGCCGGTCTCCCTTCTTCGCCGCAATCGTCACCATCTCTGCGCAGAACGGTTTCCCGCCCGGGCATGGCAGCGGGATCTCTACGATCTGCATCCCGTCGACATTATGCGTGCGCACCGATGGCGCACACGACCGTGGCGGCGCGCGGCGTCGACGCGCGCACGGCGACTCCGGAGGCGAAAGGCCCCGCGATGAACGCGTCGTCGAGCCCAAGCTTGACGTGTCACTGGATGCGGCGCGAGGGGTGCGGGGCAACGGATCGTCCATGGGCATGATCGCGCTCGAGGATGTGCTGAGGTCGAGAGGAGGAGGCCGCGTCGTAGTCTTCCGAGAAGCCATAGTTGGGAAGCTCTCGCTCTCGGTAAGACTAGACGTTGGTGTGATGAGGGCGGTGGAGGTTGCTGAAGAGGAGCCCGAGGCGCGTGTCGGCGCCTGGGAAGCGGACTCGAGGGAGGAGAGCATAGCTGGCTGGCCAGCAGACATTACGCGGAGAAAGGAGCGTCGAGGGGCGGTAGAGTGTGTACGCTGCTTGGTTCTAACAGAGAGGCTCAAGCTGCGTTTATAAGGACCGTTCACTGTGGCCAGCGACACGTGGGTTGTGGATATGAACGACTTGTGGCCTAGTGGCCCGCAGGCCACAACATTGGGATGACGTACCGAGGACAATCGACGGCAGATTTGGATTTGCGGCAGTGCGAGAGAGTATAGAGAACTGATGTACCTTCTTCCGATGTGCCTGAGCGGGGAAGACAGTGATAGCATTGAGGCCTTCGCGTGGACATGACGATAGACTTTCGAGTGCGTGTATAAGAGACCCGCTTAGGCGCCGGTTCTGGAGGTTCGCTGGACTGGTGAAGGAACGAAGTGTTGAGCGAACGTGTGGTCCTGGAACAAATGCAGACATGATGAAACGAGTAGGAGGAGGTCAGAAGACGACCAGAGATTGCTGCCAGAGCGGTAATGGTGTTCAGAGAATAATTCAAGCAGCCACGAAGGTCGGGCTTAGCTACAGCGTAGACGGTTGTGGGTCAGACTTATCCAGCCCAGTCGATACTGTAATCGTCTCCGTCTTGGAACAGCCTGAGGTCCTGCAAGTGCAGTTGCTATTTGGACCAAGTTTACTAGTAGTCAACCAGGACAGCCTGAGAGAGCTTCGTGCGCATTTCCCCGGCAAAGCACGCAAGATGACAGACAGTCTTGTGGTGAATTCACCATCGGGCCTTCGAATGAGACGGGAAAAGAGACGAGTCAGAGTAGTCGCCGGGCCAACGTCACAGGCAACTTCTTGGAGGAGGCGCTTGCGGGCGCTTGTTGTCGGCCGCGGGTGTTCCGTGGGCGCCTAAACTATTGACCGAGCGTCGGAAAGGCGGACTTCATCTCATCGAATACCAGCTCACCATGGCTTTATGCAGGACCAGCCAAGATCCGAGCCGCAACGTCTTCCCCACCCCAGTGTTAGCAGTACAAGTCACGCATCGGCTGGCGGCTGATTTGAAGGATCGCCGCGAACGTTTGTAGGCACACCCTCGAATAGGGACAAAATTTACGACAAATTTCGTTTGACGTCTTGAGAGCCGGGCACCTTTTTCCCCATGCCGAGGATCGGCGGTTTTGGGACGTTTTGACTCCACTTGACTCGACGACAACATCTCTTAAGCTCCTGGCACTATACTTCGAAGCAATAGGCTACCTCCATCAGATCCTACCCCGCATCCTCCCCTAACTTCTCTGTCACAATGACCGTAACTGTCAATGGTGCTGAAAAGGTGCGTCTCTTGAAACTTCTTAGATATAGCGGATCAAGTAACGGAGCTTCCTCCTCAAACCACCAGGCCAAGGTGTTGCCGGCGTCCTTCTACGATCGGTTCCTATCCACAGCATGCAAAGAACGGAAGGCGAGCCCTAGTGAGTGCCGTCTGCTTGGTTTCTGCAGTCTATGCTAAACGATACATTCGTAGTTCGCAGCCTCTTCCCTCTGGAAAAGGAACCGGGTGTAATCTCGCTGCTTGCAGGCAAACCGAATAGCGCGACTTTTCCCATCGATTCCATAAAATTGACCTCTCGCTTNCCCACGGATCCCACCAAAGAAGTACCTCTCACGATAGAAGGGGACACTCTCGCCGAAGCCTTGCAATACTCGGCTACCGCCGGCATCCCCTCGCTGATGAAGTGGCTGACCGGGCTCCAGGAAGCGGAGCACCGCCGGAAGCAGGGAGAGGGATGGAGGTTGAGCATCGCAAGCGGGTCGCAAGATGCTTTCTATAAGGTGTGTCCTATGGGCGACACTATATGAGCGCAAAGTTTATGTCGAACCCAGGCAACTACGGCCGTGCTGAACCCGGGGGATGTCGTCTTGGTCGAGACGCCTGCCTACGCGTGAGTCACATCTTACCAGGGCCCCGTATTCGGGCGCTGACCTGTTTTCTTAGAGGTGTCATTCCTGTGTATTCGTCGCTTCACGTTGAGATGATCGGTATGTGTAATTTCACACCTACGGGCGGAAGCTGGACTCACGGTATGTGCAGAGGTACCCACGGATGAGAAGGGCATTCGTTCCGATGTCCTTCGTTCGATTTTGGGGAACTGGCCTGCGACAAAGCCGAAGCCCAAGACCCTGTATACCGTACCGGTACGCCGTTTTGAGCTACACGTATCGGCCGACGGCTGATGATTCAATTCCTCCAGTATGGCTCCAACCCCACAGGCTACACCGCAGCGGTTGAGCGCCGTTTGGAAGTTTTGGAACTCTCGCGCCAGCATGACTTCCTCATCTTCGAAGGTGCGATCTTATCTGTCCTTGTTGGTACATGATTATACTGATGCTCGTATACGCAGATGATCCTTACTACTACTTGTACTACGGCAAGGCGGCGCGACCCCCGTCCTACTTTTCCCTCGAAGCCCAGTCAGGAGAGATCGGTCGTGTGCTCCGGTTCGACAGTCTATCTAAAATTCTCTCCGCCGGTATCCGTATTGGTTTCACGACGGGCCCTACGCCTCTGCTCGACGCCATGGACGGCCACGTACGTCGCCTCGAAACCAATTGGTGCGCGCAATGCTAAATAATATCTCCTTGATACAGACGGCACAAGCGAACCTGCAGGTTTCTTCCCTTACGCAGGCGATCACGTTCTCTGTCCTCAATGCATGGGGATACGATAACTTCATGATCCACACACAAAATACGTCGCAGTTCTACCGCCAGAAGCGCGACGTCTTCGCGGCCGCCATGCGCAAGCATCTGGACGGCCTGGCGGAGTGGAACATCCCCGAAGCCGGCATGTTCTTCTGGTACGTGAAATCACTGCATCTTATATGGGTGGCGGACAGTCGACTCATGTTCATGATTGTAGGTTCAAACTGCTCCTCAGTGATGATCCGAACGAAGTGATCGACTCGGATGCTATCATTCGGGGAAGTGCATTCAAGGGCGGCGTGCTCGCTCTCCCAGGGAACGTCTTCCTTCCGAGCGGTTCGGCAACTGGCTTCGTGCGGGCGTCGTTTAGCTTGCTTGACGAAGACGAGGTGGACGAGGCGCTGCGTCGCCTGCGCGTGGTTCTCTTGAAGGAAAGGGAAGGGGCGGCGAAGGCCAATTGATCTGGAATTCTCATAGAAGTGTAGCTGGATCTTCAATATATCCGATATGTAATCATATGTATGACTGTAGGTGGGGATTTCATAGCAGGTTCTCTTTGGCTCTTTTATACGACGCACACATTATTTGTCAACGCTAAGAGGGTGCTGAAGTAAGGGAGTAGTAAGGGCTTCTGTCCGCTGTCATGTGGCTGTGCTCAGATGTCGAATTCCTTTCCCAATTCATCCACTCAAGTACACAACATCAATTCGAGTCCTTCCCTCCTCGCTAAAATCTCTCTCCCTCCATCCCCCTGCATTTTTGGGAAAGGAAATTGGGAGACTAAAAGAGATATGAAGGAGAAGGGGTTCTGCCAGACCTGTCGCGCCATGTGGCCGCATTCTACGACTGTTTCGACTACTAGTCTCCGCGAGTGTCTTCCCCTTCCTCTTGTCCTCCTCTTGGTCCTCTGCTGTAAAAAAAACATCAGGAAGGTCAAAACAATGATGACAAGAAGGGGATTCGAACCCCTGCCCTCGTTGCGAGGATGAGAAGAAGCCCCGCAATACGGGAAAGCATCAGCTTGAGTCACACGCCATAGACCGCTCGGCCATCTTGCCATACATTTGATACGAAATAGCTTTTCTACAAGAGAGGTTCCGTTGGAGGATAACTTAGAAGTTCCCGACATGAAGAGTGGAGCAGATTTACATGAACGAGCCGAGTGGAGCGAGACTGCAGTGGCCTGTTCCACCCGACTCTGCATTACGGGCTCCATAAGTTATCTTAGTGAGTCGTAAGTTAACTTCTAACAGGAACTCTCTACAGGGCCATTTCTTGTTGAATCGTTGAAAGAAGACAGCAGCGTACAATTAAATCCGTCCTTCAAGGGGTCGCATCAACATGAGCAACAAGCTTTACACCGCTAACCTCACCCCGCCCAAATCGTGCCACTCCATCCAGTACTCCAGCTAACCCATTAGACAAGATCTCCACCTTATTCGGCTGCGAGGACAAATGAGCACTCCTTTTCCGAGGCAGAGTATATGAAAAGCCGTACCTTCAAAGCCCCGCTCTCCAAGAGCCCCGTCAGGCTCGCGTGCAGCTGATTCCCGAATTCCACATCCTTGACGATGTCCACGCTCCCGTACACCCGCGCAAGATGCTTCCCGTCCTCTGCGTCCTCGCCCGGCTTACCGACCACAGGCTGCCTCATGCCAGTCGTGACCACGATCGCGCCATTCGGGGCCAGGATGTCCCAACAGGCCCTCTGCGAGTCCTCGCTGGAGATCGCATCGTAGATAACGGGAATGGGGGCGGAGGTGATCTTCTCGACGGCCGCGCGGAGCGAGGCGTAGGGCGTGGTGTGGTAGTCGATAACGTGCGTCGCGCCGGCCACGCGGACGTAGTCAAAGTTGCGCGCGGAGGAAGTTGAGATGATAGGGTTGAATCCCGAGAGCTTGAGTAGCTGTATCGCTGGGGAATTCAATGATTGTATGTGAGTAGGTGCCTTGTGAGACATGAGTGAACAGGTCACCTCACCGAATTGGCCGACAGAGCTGGACCCGCCGGTGACGAGGGCGGGCTGATCCTTGTATTTGTCTTTGCCTCCCTCTACCCAGGGCGGTGTCAGAGCAGCACCACCCATGGGTGCCTTCGGGGCGTACAGGCCAACGGCAGCAGTCGCAAGGCCAAGCGGAACAGTCGCAGCCTCGTCGAAGGAGAGATTGCTCGGGATCTAGCAACGCCATCCTTTAGTTGTGCATGTACGACACGGGGAGCCAGCGCCTACCTTGGAAATCCGGTGGGCATCTGCGATTGCATATTGCTGGAAGGCCCCGCGATCCGAGGTGTAATCTAGACACTGGAACAGGCTGTCGAACCCGTCAGTATGCATGCGGTTTAAAGGGTAAAAGATAAACCTACACTCTATCGCCCTTCTGGACGCCAGTAGCTCCCTCCCCGAGCCCCTCGATTGTTCCGGCGCCGTCAGAGCCACCGACGCTGGGGAAGCTCTTCATGAGCAAGCCTCTTGTCGTCACAGCCCAGTCAAGAGGGTTCAACGCCACAGACTCGACTTTGATGAGTACTTGACGAGGGCCTGGTTTGGGGACTGGTCGCGTCGCAAGGACGAAATTCGCGCCCTTGGAAACGACGAGGAGTGCCTTCTGCGTAGTTGGTGTCATTGTAGGTGTAATGTCAGGGGCAGTTACCTGGAAAATATGGACTTGCTCGACGGCCTCGCAGCTTTATAACATGCTGGGAGGTCACTGGAGATCGTGGTCTAGCCCCCGGCATCGAGACACGCGTCGCCGCAGTGGATGTGGGTTAATAGTAGCGGAACAGTCGAAACAGACTCAAAACCTTCGTATACATTGCCTACATCATTTACTGCGGATCCGATGATAGGATTGCTTAAACATAAGTGCTAGACGCTACATGACTCGTCGGGGCGCTGTGGGTCGAACACTGCGTTTGGACAATTTGTGGTCGTTTGTGAGGTAATGTCCTGAGGGCAAAGCCCCTGTCTATTGTCAGCAAGTGGATGTTAGTGTCCTTCCCTACAAGACCCGGAAAGGGTGGATACGGCGTCCCACAAGTTCAATATATTGCCTTCGCATCAGACATGGCCTACGCAAAGGATGCAAATGAAGGTATTCCGTCAGTGGCACAGTGCGGAGAATTGGCCCATTGGAAGGTACAATGTGTTCGAGGAGTCGCACGTACAAAACGTATGGTAACTGTGCAAACTCATGCGGCGTTGGTATCTGTTCGACAAAGAAAGATTGTTTCATCAGCGTAATATATCGACCAGAGTATGCAGATTCAAAGAGACGTTACCTGTGTATGCTTTGTTTCGGAGGAGACCAGACACCTTCAGAGTCCAGACTCCCATACCTACAGGCCTCAGATAAGAGCGAATCGAAGTAATCGGAGGCCACTGCATCAACGACGAGAGTCAGGGTGACCGGTACCGGTGACTGATCACGTCCCCCGGGCCAAACGCGTGATGTCACCGAGCTCGTTGGTGGGTGTGACGGATGTGGCACGTACCCAATACGTACGCTCGACACGGCAGCCGTGACGTCGGTGAACAAGGAGAACAGGAGCCCGGAGGCCCGATGGACCGTATCCGGAACTACACAAGCAGGCACCCAGAAACTTTGGAGAACGAAGGAGTGGTCAGTTGATGAAGTGTTACGCGCATGTTACAACCAAGTAAGGTCGCACTCTCGGTTCAGCACTGGTGCTGGCGCGCTGAATGACAGATAGGTTATTCCGCGCGTGGGGACGTTGATGACGTTTTATGAAGACCGCAACACGTTGTATCTCGAGGTTGTGCCTCACGATGGCACAGTTTATTTGAGGAGCCCTGCGATCGATGCTCGTCTACGGGAAAGTGAGTCACCTTGTTACTCTGATACGAATGTATTATTTAATAGGCAACTTGTCTATGCGTCGACTCCGTCGAAGATATACTCGAGTACACGTTCGAGTTGTGGTCAACGGCGTTTGGGCCGAATCTAATATTTGAGTAGGGCCAATGGTGCAATGTCATCAAGACCAGCCTGAACGACATGTACATGATGATGATTGGCGGAGAAGTGGTCAGTGCATACCAGTAAAGCTGTGTTGCGTGCCCTGCTTGTTTTACAAGTCTTTGAGTACGTCAATCCATACCGCAAACTACAGCTCCTTCCGGGCAGCAGATATAATGCAATAAGTTCCAGACGCGACGCGCTACTAGTCGAGGTTCTAATAGGAGTTTTCCAACAGAAAGGGCCTGTTTGCCGTTGCGAAGAGAAGATATGACCACGACAAAGGACCCGAGGGTGACGATTGTAAGAGCTATATATTGGAGCATGGAACTAAGGTACACGTTACGGGCGAGGGGAGAGTTTCAAAGCCGGTGGTGGTTTCAGATAAGTGAAATTTCCTGAATAATTAGAATGCCCCTTCTTGATACAAGAAATTCCGGCTATTGGACAGTCCAACTGGTCCAACCTGTTGGACTGGAGACCTCCACCTGCATCTAAAGGCGTTCGATGGGTATTCTTGCTTCTCTCCTTGACCGTACCAGATCCCCAATCTCCAGTTCATTAAAGTTCATTTGTTTTTCAAGAGTCTTCATGATATCTAGTATTCGTGGCTTAGACTGGGGATGTGATGGAATGTGAAAGAACTGACCAGTTATTGGTGGCATAAGATGACTCTTGGGTAGGCCTGTCTTCTTCGGGTCCTTCAGATCATATAGGTCGACTGAAGGCTCCGGTATCATCTGGATAGTAATCAGCTGAGCAAATTGACAAATCTAATGCAAGCGTAGCTGACATCCAAAAGCTGCAGGAAGTGTTGACGGCAAGTTTCTATGGGTAATTGGCGGGCCTCAGGATCTCATCAGGCTCTGATGACGAGAAGAATCAGTGCGGAATCTACCTTAGTATAAACACTCTGGTATGTGCCTATTATCTGAGAAAATGCGTTGATACTCTGTGTTTCGAGCTTATCACGCCAGACAACTAGAAGATTTTGACAAAGCAAAATAGTGATGCTGGAAAGTGTTCAGTGGCGGTATTGGTCCGAGATGCGGATCACTCACAGTGCAGTATTGTCAAGGAAGAGGATGGCCTTTCGTTCCTCTCCAATGAAATAGATATCTTCGCGAGAAAGAATATCCAAAAACTTCTCTGTTTCTCGCAACATGACGGATAATTGATGCTGCAAATTTTCTATCTTCGTCTGTGTGGATATATTGTAAGAAGAAAAAGTGAAGCCGATGCTGAGGGCCCGGGGAGAGATGCTGAGACGTACACGATAGGTTTTGATACCAGCATTAGAGTAACTAAGACTCAGTAGGGTGAAAGATTTCTCAAGCATCTTGGACCAATATGACTGAGGCTGCGTCAGATAACAGCACGACGACATAGCAAGACAACACACCTTGCGAGCATCTGCTATGGTCGATCGCAAGGGATCTTCTGGAACTTGAGTTCAGCAATGGTTCAAAGCGGAAAAGCGAGTGGCTCACCGGAAACGTGCAACACAGGATGCACGGTCCGTACTTGCGATGGGTAAGATATCGCTGATGTTCCAGGAATGTATTGCGGATGAGCAGGTATCGCACGTATATGTGCAGGTACGGCCCGTGATCTTATCTCCTGTGGAATAAATCATGTTATCGCGATGGCTTGATCGTACGTAGAATTATTTCAAACCCAAATAACCACACGCGCAACTCCAGTACTGTCTGTGATCTGGATATGAAGAAGGGCGATCAGTGGTTGCAGATGCTACGCCATTATAGCCACTCGCCGTCGCAGGTCTCAGCTCCTTGATAAGCTCCGTCATATCTTCAGGCTGGGGCGAATCATCACGGAGGACTGAAAATTGCTTTGCAGGATTTCAGATGGAAACGCGTAGGAGCTACCGCAATAAACCACGAACATTAAACAAGGCATTGATATCGTCATCAGAGACAACGGCACACTCTGCATCTTCTTCGGCCTAGTATATAGATGATTGTGATGAGTGCTTATAGGTGTAGATATATCGGGACACTGACCTCCAGCACATGGAGCAGGAGTTCATCGAGAGGGTCCATATCCTACAACCGATAGTGAACATGCTGGATACAACGAAAAACGGAAGATAAGCTCACAAACTCTGTGGAAGATAGGTCGCCACCCGCCGCCAAAGTAGGTGAAAATAAGCTGTCCGAGTCCGTTCCGTCCGAGGTGTCGACGGAGCCCCGTTTTTCAGTCTTGAAACGCGACAGTGGGCTTTGTGATTGCTTGTCGCTCGCCTTTTGCACAGGTCCAGATGCCGTCGTCGTGCCTTGCTCTTGCCGACCAGCTTTAAGGGCAAAGATATCTCTCAGTCTTTTTAAAGATGACTTGCCGCCACCATTGATCCTTCGGATGAAGACTGTTTGGTTAATCTTCAGGTCCTTCAGCTGCAATCTTGCGGTAGCCGACGACGTAGGGTGATTCCCCCCAGCCTCCGTCTGCAATCGAAGAGCCCGTGGTCCATGGTTAATGTACGGAGAAGTTGTTGCTATCTCTTCGCGCCGGAAATCCAGCCCGCCACTCCCAATTGCAGGCAGATCGATATCGAACGCAAGTTTTCCAGACCGTTGGTTGTGTTCAGCTGCAATGGCGGTCCATGCTGCCGCTTTTGTGTGTCCATAAACGAGTCTCAAGTGGTCCCCGTGCTGATAGTGTGCATCACAGCTAGACGTAAATTCGCGCCATGACTCCCAGAGCGGTCCAGACCATCCTTTGAAAAGATCCTCTGGGACTTCGCGAGACTCGGCATCCGTCCGGAGGATGAGCGCCGCACCACGCTGACGTTCAGAGGTGAAAGAAACACTAGCACCGACCTCCAAACCTGGCACACTGGTCACAGAAAGCTGTCATGATGTCTACTACAGGTGGATGAGAGTCGCGACTCACGAAGGCGTCGGGTCTACACCGGCACGCGGACTGGCTTCCGTCACTGTACAGTGACTTCCCGAATGCGTACCCCGATAGAGATATCCATGCAGTCCAAATTCGTGCGCAGGCATGACCCATGGGACATGGTTCGCAGGCACACCATAGCAGTTGGGCAACCCCGATTCCCACGTCGCTGGTCGGAACGAAGCAGATGAATGACTAGCATCGATAGTGATGATGTCTTCATCTTCTTCCATACGACGTGGAGTATCAGAACGTGTGTCGCCGTAGAATGCATTGAATACTCTGCGAAACCGGCCTTTGCTGCTCGATCGTGATATGACGTTAATCGCAACGCGTAGACTAAAATGTAGCGACACGTACTCCATATACCCAACATCTCCTACGTGCACTTCGTCTTTAGGCCCAAACGGTTCAGCCTGCCAGACTGGAAGCCCGTGTCCCAATCTTCTGAGCTCCTTCTCGTAGATATCCCAGTAGCGCGACATAGGAAGATTGAGGATTTAGATGTTATGACATTGCAACGTACAAGTTCGTCAGTTTATAACGTTTTCAGCACATACCGTCTTTGTACTTGGTATGGACATTGCATTGTCCATCGTTGTGCCCAAAATAGATATCATACCGCCTCCCTTATGCTTCATATGGATATATCCACTTCATTTGTGCTTGATCTGGTTCTGGTTGCCCAACGTACGGGCGACACATAGTACAGCCGTTGAGTGCTTCACTCAATAGACGAACCTATACAAGTCTATAGAGAAGTCCGAGTTCCCGAAGCCTTTTCAGGGACGCACCTAATCAGACTCATTGATGCGTATTTGAGTACCAGCAGCGGCAGCTCTGGCGGTACTGAGCCTGCAAAAGTAACTTAGCTCAAAAGAAGACATAACATAACCTTCAAAACCTGCGACAGCAGTCAAGATTGACCCGGGCGGCAACTTGGAACACGCAACTCGGAGAGCGCTACCGTGACTTATGGCAGTGCGTATGTTGGAAGCAATCTAATCTAATCACTAACGCAGAGGACCGACTCGGAAGATCTTGGGCCTATCGCTTGTGTGTGTTTGTTTGTTCTGCGGCTTGGAACTGGCAAACTTTATTTTCACCACCGACCGAACGCACGCCCGACTTGCACGCAAGGGAGCATCCTCAAGACCGTCAAGACTATCTCCAATGGCCTCCCGCCCCACCGTTAATGTCCATGCCGCGTCCGGAGGTGCGTTGATATGCATTTGTGTACCCCCGAAGATTAGGAACTTATCCTGCTTGCAGAGGCCTCCACCTCTCTCCCTCTCCCCGCGGTTTTGACCGCCCCCATTAGGCTCGATGTCGTGCAGCAGGTGCACAGTCAGTAACTTCCCTCGTTCATCAGGAGGAATACCGCTTATAATACCAAACAGAGAGCATCGCGAAGAACAAGAGGCAGGCGTACTCCGTGAGCGAGAAGGCCGGCCACCAGACCTCTGCCGAGTCCTGGGGTACCGGTCGTGCCGTCGCTCGTATCCCCCGTGTTGGCGGTGGTGGTACTCACCGTTCCGGCCAGGTTCGTACTGGCACCTGGATCATAATGCGCCAGTTTTGACGATAATGGATGTAGGCTGCTTTCGGTAACATGTGCCGTGGCGGTCGCATGTTCGCGCCCACCAAGACCTGGCGCAAGTGGCACGTCAAGGTTAACCAGAACCAGCGCCGCTTCGCGACCGTTTCTGCCCTTGCTGCGTCTGCTCTCCCTTCGCTCGTTCTCGCCCGTGGCCACCGCATCGAGGAGATCGAGGAGGTCCCCCTCGTCGTCTCGAGCGAGGTTGAGTCGTACACCAAGACGAAGCAGGCCGTCACCGTCCTCAAGTCCCTGAAGGCCTACAACGACGTTGTGAAGGTCTCCAACTCCCGCAAGCTCCGTGCGGGCAAGGGCAAGATGCGCAACCGCCGTCACCGCCAGCGCCGTGGCCCTCTCGTTGTCTACAACGAGGACAACGGCATTGTCAAGGCTTTCCGCAACCTTCCCGGTGTTGAGCTCGTCAACGTCAGGAGGCTCAACGTTCTCCAGCTCGCCCCTGGTGGCCACGTCGGTCGCTTTGTTATCTGGACTGAGGGCGCCTTCGCTGCTCTCGATGAGGTCTTCGGCACCTTCGACAAGGCCGCCGTCCTCAAGAAGGACTACATGTAAGCATCTTGCTCCGATCGTTCATTATCGTGTACTTACAGCACGCGCACGATCAGCCTCCCCACCGCCAAGATCTCCAACCCCGACGTTACCCGTCTGATCAACAGCACCGAGATCCAGTCTGTTGTCAAGCCCGCTGGCCCCAAAATCCAAAAGCGCCCTTGGACGCAGCACAAGAACCCGCTCCGCAACAAGGCCGTCTTGTTCCGCCTCAACCCCTACGCGAAGACCCTCCGCAGGCAGGAACTCCGTGCGTGCAGCTTTCATCATACCCTCTGCCCTGCGCTAATACCTTTTTTTCTCTCATCCAGTCAGGCAGGAGCGCTCCCGGTCCCAGAAGGAGAAGGCCAAGAAGCCCTCGAAGAAGGCCCACGCCGCGTCGAAGAAGTTCCTCGACATCCTCCTTGCTCCCTGATTGCCTCTCCGTGGAGTTGGAATGTGAAGGGATCGGCCCTATGTCCATTGGTGTAGTTGTGCCGTATGATGTTATCTTTACACGTGACCATCCTTATGCTGCCATGCTAAAAACATGTTGTTTCGTTGGCGACGACATTGGTCGGATCTTGAGCTTAAGCTTCAAATTGGCCTTCATCTTTGAGTTTCAGGGGTTTATCGCATCTGATCGCTCTTGCTATGAGATCGCCTGTCAGACGGAGATGTGAGTGCTGAAGATAGGATCCGGAGCCGCTAGCAGCCCCGCGCCAGATGATGATTGAAAGAAAAGACTAGAACAAGACGAGTATGTATGACCAGAAAGATGTGGGAGCGTAGGTATAACCAATGATATGTGCCAGAAATGCGAGTTGTAAATACTAAGGTAGTTGCGGTAATGGATAAACATGAAAAGATACGTGTGTATGGATGTGCACTGCAGGGAGCTGTATAGACAGGATGAATGGAACGTATGTATATGATCGGTCGCAATAGGCCTGGCGAGACGTCGTGGAATAGGATAAGGATATAGTAGAATCAGGGCTCGGGGGAGTTGCAGCACACGGCAAGCGCGGCGATGCGGCGGAGGGGCACTAATAACGAGCAGACAAGGCATTAGGATCTGCATGTCTAGAAGCGCAAGGCGGGCTGACCTCGGAACGGGTTATAATACGGGCAGCGGATGCTCGAACTCGCGCGGTGCCGCGAGCAGCTGTGCATGCTGAGCTCGCGGCGGCTCTCGTAGGACCCCGCGCAGGACGAGCATGTCCACCTCCGCGGCGCCGTGCTGGCACATTCGGACACCCCAGATGGACCACGATCAGCCTCTGCGGGAGCGGTGAGGGGAAGGCGAAACGGCGCACCGCTCGTGGATGTCGTGGATGTGCAGATGGAACGTGAGCGCCTTGACGTCCTTGAGCACGTCCGTGCACCCGGGGCGTCCGCACGGGATGCCCTGCGCGCCGCACCCAGACTCGATCATGCGCAGCGTCGCCTCCTGCTGCTGCTCGCACCAACACCAACACCCACGCCCGTTCCGAAAAAGGAAACACGACAAGCATGACGCATGAGCAAGTGCGGACTTGACGGCGGGGCAAGGGAACGGGCAGACTCACCACCTCTTCGAGCTCGTCTGCGCGCGATTGGCGGAATCCCGGGCGCGGCGACTCGTTGGCGAGCGGCAGAGGTGAACGGGGCTCGGCACCATCTGCGATGAACGTCACAGACGTTCTCGAGATGGGCGAGGTCGGCAGCGTAGGCGAGCCAGGCGTGTTGAGCAGCGTGGGCGAGGCGGCGTCCGTCGAGAGTTCCACAGGGCGCGGCGGGAGCGTCTTCTCGCCCACCTGGGACGGGCGGCGGGAGCGCGCAGGCGGGATGGTCAGGATGACGTCGGAGGTGACGTCCGCGACGGGCTGCAGGGCACGGAAGGGCGTGCGCTGCATGCCATTGCCATTGCCAACATTCAGCGAGGGTCGCTCGCGCGCGGCCCACTGGGCGCGGGTGCGCTCGACGAACGCCTGCGCCTCGCTCAGTGTCCGCGTCCGCTGGCGCTTGTTCGAGATTGCCCCGCTGCTCGTCGACTGTGATTGCGTGCGGCCACTGCTCTTGCTGGTGTTCCCGGAACGCGACGGCAGGATGAGTGTGGCNAAGCGCTTTGTGCGGTGCGAGGCGTTTTTGAGCGCTAGGACTGTGGGCTCAGGTGCAGTGTAGGGGTCTTGGTAGTCCATGTCAGTGGAGATGCGAATGAAGTCTTGAGTGTCGAGAGTAATTGGGATGTCAGTAGTAGAGATAGAGGTAGGGGTGTTGGGGCAACTGTCCATAGAGTTGGGGGAGTGATCGCGGTGGTTATGGGATATTAAGAGGAATGGAGGCGGATTATGAGGTGGGAGGACAGTGAGGGTGGAAGATTGCCCAAAGCGTGCACTTTTATGCGTCCGCAGATGTGGCCGGTCCAAGTCAATAGTGGGTGCCACCGTCCACAGCGTGATGGACACGCTGCATGGTCCCTCAGGCCAAAGCATCTCCGTCCGCATCCCGGTTTCCCCACGGCGTGGAAGGGCCCAGAGAACACTGACAGCGCTTCCATGATAGAATGAGCATAGAGGGGTAAGATCTAAAGTTGCTAACGTGGTGGTGCTTTGGCAGCGTCGATGCTGTCGGAAGGACAGGAAACGCGCAAAGGGCGTGTTCGCGCACGTGAACCTATTGTTATCACGTGAAGCGACGCAGCTCCTTGGACAATGCGAGTGGACGGTGGACGGTGGACCTGACTCTGGGCCTGGAGATCCCATCAAACGTAACATAAACATACCGATGAGACTTCATTCGCTTTGTCTCAGATAAGAATGCTGAGACACGCCGAACTAGGAAGTGGACGCGACCGTCTATCTTTGCTGTTGCAGGCAAGCACGACGTTGCGCTCGATATATTGCGCGCTCGGTACACAGTTTCTATTCTTATGTTAGCGAATCTCCCGCAGCCTGATTGATATCTCCCAGATCCGTTATCGACAGCGTCAAACCGGGAAGCAATAAACGACTCACAATGAACCCCTCGACTAGCCGCGGCGAATCATCGAGAGGCGGGCACGAATCAAGCAGGTGGCACTTTACCTACCATCCGATGAGGGAAGACTCAAACAGGCGCGACGGATCCGGAGTGGTGAATGAGATACGATTTCCAGACCGGTGGCTGCGCCGGCGTGCATGACCATATCTATGCTTGTGCCTGCATCTTCGCCCTTCTCGCTACGGCCTCCTTCGCTTCGTTCAACGGCCGTCTCCACTTGGGCTCGGGCGGATCCCACAGGCCCAACTCCTTCTTCAGGTCCTCGACGTTCTGCTCCCATCTCTCCTCCCAGTACACGGTAATGAGGCTCCGCGCGCTGCTGCCGCATCTCAGCGCCCACGGGACGTACTCCGAGAACAGGCGCGCGCGCTTGGCTGGTGTCAAGCGGATAGCGGCTGTGGTCGAGAGCGCAGCCGAAGGAAGCCCAAGGTTGGCGAACTCGAAGAACTTGAGCGCGATTTCGTATTCGACGGATACGGGGAGGAAGCAGACAGCGTGGTAGAAGTCATGACACTCGCGATAGCGTTGCATAACGTAGGCGAGTTCCGGATCATCGACGTAGTGGACCTGCGTCAGCAAAGGGGTGAGCTATGGGATGCAGGAACAGAAGAGCAGAAGGGCTAGGGGGCACTGACCGGCTCGCGTGTGTCGGGCGTCACGCCGCAGCGCTCCAGCCACGTTATGTATGTGCGGCCGAAGGTGCCTTCGGGGAGCTGCGCGAGCTTCTGCATGTCGACAGTGCTCGAGTTGATGCGCGGACGGTCCTTCAGGATCCGTCGGCCCTCAGCGCTATCGAGCATGCGGTCGCGTAAGATGGGCAACACGGGGCCTGCAGTGGTGTCTCCAAGCGCAGCAACCAGGTCTGTGGGATTCGCGACGTCTCTGAATGCGCAGTCGTGGTAGGAAGCACGGCAGAGCACGTACCGCCTCTGCGAGGGTTGGCGAGTGCCATGAACGCGGAACCCGCAGCAAGAAATCCCTTCTCGAACCAGTTCAGCGGGATGTGACCTGGGTAAGCTGGTTCTGTCTTGATGGTGCGAATATGGGTTGGCTGGTGTACAGTGTTGCTTCCTGACGCAGTCGCGCAGTAGAGGGTACGCGNCAGAGCCCGCCGGGAGACGGAGGCGGCGGTAAGGAGAGACATAACGCGTCTCTATGGGCCTGTAAATGGGTTTTTGAGTAGAAAATGTACCCCTCTGCTGTACTTCCCCAGTAAGTGGATAATGCTTGCGCTGGCGGAGGTATGGTACGAGAGTGGTCCAGGTTGTGAATCTCTCTGGCTGGAACACGGTCACGTCTAGACCGAATTCCAGGTTAAGGTTGGTGCTTACTTGTAACCCTAGCCATTTCCCGTTGAATTCAGACTCCGCCCGGTGGCTACTCTCTCCTCACTACCAACATCCCGCAATGAGTGCTATCGAGACAGAACAGCAGGTTGCCGTCGTGGACAATGCTGTCGCTGTAAAGAAGCCGAAGAAATTGAAGCCTGCGCGGAAACAGGTGAAGCCGGGCGATGTAGAGAAGAAGGAGACACCACAGACGGGCAAGGAGTACAGTAAGCACCACTGTCACTCGGAACTCGAGAGCTTGGTCTAACAACGTCTCTACAGATATCTGGTATAACAAGTGGGCAGGTGGAGACCGAGAAGACAGCTACTCCAAGTGCGTATATCCAGTTATTGACTGAGGAAGCCTCTGCTAACTCGACCATGCAGCAAAACCAAATCCCAGACACGCTGCAACATTAAACGCGATGCAGGCCTCACCCGCGCAAACACGACCGGCATCAAATACTGTTGCCTCTTCTTCTCGCGTGGATGCTGTCCGTACGGCTGGGAGTGCGAGTACCTGCACATGTTGCCGGATCCCGCCAACGCGCTGCCGGATTCGTCGAAGGACTGCTTCGCACGCGACAAGTTCTCCGACTATCGCGACGACATGGGCGGTGTAGGTACATTCACGCGGCAGAACCGGACGCTTTATATCGGCAGGATTAAAGAGACGGGTGTGGGTACCGAGACGGAGGAGGTTGTGCGCAGGCATTTCAAGGAGTGGGGCGAGATCGAGCGTAGTGCGTATGCCATTCACACCTTTCTTACACATAATTCTCACATAGATACTTTCTCTTCACAGTTCGTGTTCTGCAATACCGCTCCGTCGCCTTCGTCACGTATGTGCACGAGCTGCATGCCCAATTCGCAAAAGAATCAATGGCATGCCAATCGCTCGACAATGACGAGATTCTTAACGTCCGCTGGGCGACCGAGGACCCGAACCCCACGCAGAAGGTCGCAGAGAAGCGGCGGATCGAGGAGATCGGGCAGGAGGCAATCCGTGCGCGGATGGACCCCCGCATTGTCGATGCCATGCGATCGGTGCGGGCTCTGGAGGATGGTGTTGAGCTGGATGATGAGGGCAACCTTCTGGAGGACGGCGGAGAGCCAGAGGGCAAGCGGAGAAGGATAGAAGGTCCTGAAGGATCTGATGTGACACCAGATGCTGATTCTATTCGTGCACCTCAGCCACAGCCGGAGGCGCCAAAAGGCCTGCTCAGTTCGGATACGCTCGAGGGTCTGCGCTATTTCGCAGAAATCCGCAAGCGACACGGTGGCGCGCCGACTCCTCCGGTGTTAAGAGCGAACCCGCAGCCCGCAACTGCGGGTCTCGGAGTTGGTGACTACGGGAGCGACGATGATGAGTAGGCTAGCGGCGGACTTGCTCTTTCTATGAGATGTATTATTTTCCTGTTAGTATGTATTTGGGATGGCAGAGAACTACAGACAGACATTCCTGCGCTTAATGATAGTGTCCGTGAGTGGGCATATGGGAGTGTCCAGCATCGCTGAAGCATACAGGTAGATGCATATGGTAGTAGTACAGAACACATCTTACGAGTCTTTCTCTTTGTCCTCGCTCTCTCCATCCCCGTCTCCATCTCCGTCCGCAGCTCCGTCCGCGTCTCCGTTCGATTCGCCATTTTGCAGAGAGAGATTGCGGATCCGCTCTTCCTCCTCGGCGACGTCCCGGTCCTCCTGCTCGCGGCGGTACTTCGCGAGATCCCAATCCTCCTCGTCCTCCTCGTCGGAGTCTTCGAACCACTCTGGGTTGTATTGGAACTGCACATCGTAAAGACAGGTACTTGAGCACCATACAAAACGCGACGAATAAGAAAATTAAGATGCGCACGAGATCTCTGCCGCTCATGCCGGCATTCTTGCCTGCCGCATGCTGCGTGTCCTTCGCATTCCTCGCTGCCTCCTCCTCTGCCGCCTTCTTGTCCATGCGGGTAGCTTTCCACTTTGCGAACGTCTCGCGGGTTACCGGCGTCAAGTTTGTGCCAAGTTTGTGGCGCTATGAGTTAGATGTTAGATTGGCCAGTAAGAGCGCCGAGGGCGAAAGACTGTCGCACCTCGACCTCCAGGAACTCCTCGATGCTGATCGTGTTGGCTTTCTCCGCCTCTGCAAGCGCCTTACGCTGCGATTTGAGCACGAATCCGGGCGGCAGTGCGTGCCTGTACTGACAGTTCTCGCCACTCGGGCACTGCCAGAACCAACCGAATCTATGAGAAGACATGTGTTAGTAAGACTCAGTAAGACACAACGCCCGGACGATGGGGGACGGGGACGGACTTCTGCATCTCGATGGCTTCGATGAAGTACTTGCACACGATCTGTTCGAGATGAAGTTAGTGGATGCCCGCCTGTGAGCCAAAAATAAAGGGCATACGTCTGTCGTCGTGCGCGGATTGCCTGCCTTTGAAAGGACGACATTGCGCAGCTTCTCCTCGTCCCACTTGTCCATCGTATCTGCACGCACCAGCGCTCAGCCTTTCCTACCCATCAAAAAAAGTACCAAAACTCACCATTCAACTTCTCCTCCCTCGCATCCTCATACAAATTCTTCTTCTCGACCTTCCGCCCCACATCCAGATCATGGCTAAACTTGCACTTGGTGCCTTTGTCGCAATGGCCGGCCTTGAAGAACGCACACAGCACGGTCTTGGGGTCGACGCCGAACGGCACCTTCTGCTGCTGCACGGGCTTGAGCAGCGCGGCCTCCTCTTTGCGCCGCTTCTCGTCCTCGAGCTTCGCCTTCTCGCGCATCTCCTTCTCCTTCTCCTTCGCGAGCGCCTCGCGCGACTTGCCCGTCTGGCTCGCCTGCGCCTGGATCTGCGCGACCTGCCGCTGCACCTTCACGGACTTGTTTTTCTGCACATGCGCGCGTGCGTCAGTGCCTGAGCAAAGGATCAGAGGGGGGAGAGGAAGGGGCGGGTGCTGACGTTCTTCATCCCGAAGGTCTGCGGACACTCATCATCAGTACGATCGCCGAGCGCACTACTAGTCGGGAAGCGGGACCACCTTGTCGACCTTGACCTTCGACGACGAGCCCTGCGGCTGCTGCTGCTTTTTCGGCGGCATCGTGCGGTCGTATATGTGTTATTCGGGGGGGTCCAAATGAGTGTTGAGGGTGCTTGAGGGGTGCTCGTGCGTGCCCTGCGAGCTGCAGTGAAGATAATTATGTGTAGACGCAGACGCCGCCGGATCTGGAGTGGCTGCTGTCCTCACGACGTGACTAGGGGTTAGGGTCCTAAATTTACCTCCCAGCACGTGCACATACTACACTCGTGTCCACGCAGGGCGAGAGAGAGAGCAAAATCTATAATGCAAGCGATGGAAACAGTGCAATATGGACATGGACATATGAAATGCAAATGCAACAGACACCAGTGGCTAGTGACGAGTGACCAAGTATATGCTCCGGAACAATATGTGTGGGTGGATATGGATATATGTACTCATGAAAATGCGAAATGCAAATACGGACAGTTCAAATCAAATCAAAAACTTGGATGCGACATACTGATAACCCAAAACTAGAACGTGCGGTGAGATGCATACTTCGTGTCATGATCATGAGAGGGGCATGAATGCGCGTGGAAAGCGGAGGCATGGGCATGGGAAGGGGAGGAAAGAGAGAGAACGAGAAAGCAAACATAAGATGGATGGATAAACCACGAAGCGAAATGGATAACAAATAAGGGAAATCAGGGAGAAACTGGGAAGATAACAAACAAAACATGATACTGCGAAACAGACAAATTGAACCAAGCATAAGTATTAAGTACTCACCGTTCAGGGCCTCTTCGACCGACCCTCACCCCGCAGCGTGCGCACAGTCGACGACGCACCCCTCACAGCCGGTGCACTCGCACCAGTCGCCCTTGACATNGTCGCGGGGTCGCGCAGGAATTGCAGGGACAGGGGGCACAACAGTGCCCGTCATCGACGGGGGCGTGCGCACCAAACCGCGACGGCGGGCGCAGGCCCCGATACCGACGTCGTTGATGGCTTCCTCATGAGTGTCGGCGCTGTCCCTGCGCCCGCAGTAGCTCCATGCGCGCGACGGGTGAGCGTGGACGACACCGAAGCGGTGCGCTTTAGCTTCGATGCAGCTGAAATCGGCGCACTCGCGTCCTTCGTCTCGGGGACTGCTTGAGCACTGGGGCGCTGTGCGCCAACGGCCGCACGGCTCGACGGTGCGTGTCCGATGGAGCTTGTGTACCTGGACGACAAGGGTGCCTCCGATGCAGACGCGTGTCCATGCCCGTGGGGTTCTGCGGACAAATCGGGGCGCTTGCGAAGGTAGTTGCCAACGAGGACAGTCTTGGCCCTGGACGGGGCCTTCGCAAGCTCAGCCTTTGCCAGCTCAGGCCTGGCAAAGGCAAACTCTGCACGCGGCTCCTGCTGAGCCGGCCGCACTGATGAGACGGTCTTCGAGCGCGTGGGGCGGGTTGCCAGTCTGGAGGTGAGCGGCGGGACGACAGTGGCTGGGGCATCGGATGGGGGTGCCGATGAACTTGAGCTTGCCGTGACCGCACTGATTCCGGCAGAGCTTGCGCTGGTCGCGCTGCTCGCCGAGCTCGATTCGGTGCGCTCATGCGGCCTGATTGGTGCCTTCTTCACGATCCGGAGAGCGGCGATGGCAGGCGGGTTCTTCGGTGCGCCGCTGGCGTTCTTCGGGGTGGAGAGGGACGGGTTGGAGTGGGATGCGGGCTCCGTGGGGCTTCTGCGGCTGAGCTCGGAGGGGCGGACGGGAGGAGTACGGGTCTTCGGGACTAAACATCCCTTCTGCTTCATAGGTGCCTGCGGGGCTGCGGGGCGTGAGTAAAGGCTCCAGCATGACAACGAGAGAATAGAACACTTACTAGCTTCTGCAGATTTCGAAGATGATCGCTCGCGGCTCTCGCGTTCGACCCTGGGCGAGAACCGTGGAGGTGCATTCTCGTCTTCGCTTTCACTGTCGCTCACAGACAGCTTCACATCCCGGATCCGTTCCGCGAGGGAACCAACCAATTCTGCCTCGCTCTCACTTTCGCTGTCCGTCAGCACCATCCGCTGCATGGCGCGGCGCTTCACTGCGCTCTTCTCCTTCAGGCTAACATTCTCCAGGCGCTGCGCGAGTGCGAGCATTGTGGCTTCCTCTGCCGCGACGTCAAAGTCGTCCATGACGCCTAGGAACGTCTCATGACCGGCAAATGAGATTTTGCCGTTGAGCAAGTCGAAGGAGGAGTCAGAACACTGGAGCTGCATGCTGAACGAGCTCTGCAAGTCCACGGAGGTGCGGCGGGGGTCGAGTGAAGATGTAGATGTAGCGTTAGCAGGGCGGGCACGAGCCCCACGGGGCGAAGGGGATGACGGCTCAGGAGGGATGATAGAGATCCGGGGTGTGCAGGCTGTTGAAGCAGAGAAATCATCCGGGGAAGAGGAAGTACCGTTGATGGAGTTGATGACGGCTGCGAGGGGAGAGGACACAGGCGCAGCGGTCGGCTGCGACTCCGAGAAGACGGGCGCGGGGATGGTACCCTGTTGGGGCTTGAGGGAGTTCAGTCCCCTGTTGATTGCGATGGGAGTGTTCTCGTCGTCCTCGATGGCAATGTCGGCAAGGGGGCGACGGTGCGGTGTGGCCTGCTTCGCAGCGGCCGCAGACGCAGGTGGAGTGTTCTCGTTCTCGTTCTCATTATCGTTCTCGTCTGGCTCTGAATTATCTTCGGACATCTCCTCTTCACCCTCTTTCGTCTGCCCTTGTTCCTGATCCAACTCCTGGTCGAGGTTCTCGAGGTCGGTGTCTTCAGTGATCGTGATGTCGCCAAAGTCGATGAGACCACCCTTCGGCAACTTGGCAGGGAGGGTTTTGTAGCGGGTGTAGGTGCGGCTGAAGAACTTCGTGAGGGTAACAGGGCTGTCGCCAGTGTAGGAGGAGGCAGCCGGCAGGCTGTTCTCCTTGTCAGAGCCCGAGTCGGGCGAGTGTACGTCTCGGCGAGGGGTTGCGACGCCATTACTGGATGAGAGCGGGTCGAAGAGACTGAGCACGCTTTCGCGGGGGCGATTCATGGTCGTTATGTTCGTGGGTGCGTAAATGTTGAGAATGAAACAGGCCGGGGGAGGGGGATGGCGAGTGGGTGTCTTGAGACGAGACTGAAGGTGGAACACAGTCGGACGCAAGTTGAAAGCGGTGTGTGACAGCGCCACCAGCCACATCCTATTGTGACAGACGCGTTACATTCTGTTCCACGTGATCGTGGCGTGTCTAGTAGGTTCCAGGTTCACAAGCAGGTAGTATCGTCACATCGTGTATATGCTAGCATTGCAGGAATAGGTACTTTCGTTGCTTTACAGGGTGAAAGGAGGAAGTATTTAGACAAGAAAGCGATAAAATATCAGAGGACGAAGGATTGAATGCAGAGTCGAGGTGCATTTAAGAAGTAACAAAAGGGTTGCTAGAACCACAGACGAGTACTTCAACTTTTCCCTAAGCGCTGGGAGCTATGTCAGCCCGTTGTTTGTAGGCATTTCGTGAGAGGTGTTTCGACCGGAAAAGACACTGAGAATATATAGAGATTGAGTGCTTGATATGCCGCTATGGTTATGAGGCTGCTCAAGACGAGGGCAGCTACTGCCCGGATCCACAACGACAAGGCTACATTGGAAGCGTGCAGTTTTGAGGCGTGGAGTCTGGAGGGCAATTGGTTCATCTTACCACAGACCGCTGCAATTCGTCCGGGATGTTGGTAGGCGGCTTTCAGTTTTCTTGAACAACGCTGCTAGTATAGTATTTTCGCAGCTTTGGACGAGGAGAAGGTGGTGTCAGCATGTTGGGAAATAACATTGCGCTGCGAAGGTACGATCAGTGCTTCGAGAATCGACAAGTCACCAGTCGTTACGGTCGCAATATATCTCGACAAACGGAGGGGTAGATCCAGGGCGTCAAGATAAGTGGCGAGGATCTACCCGACACACGTGAATATGTTTCTCCACAAGCGGTCGTTCTCCATTGGCCCACTCTTGAGGGAGCGCCGTCCTTCTTTGAGTGTCTCGTCCGGCCGACGAAGGACACCGGTGGACATCTAGTACCTGAGGCTATATCAATTCAGCAAGCCTATCTGGAGAAGGGCAACTTCGAATCATGCTCTATGGGGAGCCGTTACACGAAAGGAAATGCCCTGCAGATCCTTCGAGCTGTCGCCATTCAGTAATGGTCAGCCAAGAGGTAATAACGCAGCCTACCGTAGCGCTATACGTACGAGCGCCTGGAATTTGGAGTAAGAACATCATTCTTCAAGTTTCGAGGTTCATACCGTCGACGATGCAGCTGCGCCGCAATGGAGAAGCGACTCGGAGTTGGTGGCAGAAGGCAGAGCAGAGCGAGCGATACGAAGAGGAGGTCCGAGCCGGAGAACGCGCGCGGATTCCCGACGCTTTGGCCAACAAGGACTCCGAACCCCGCTCGTGACGAGCGCTGCTTGTCCTCCACTCGTCTCGTCTCTCCTTGTCCTCTCCCTACCACCATCTGCATCCGCCATCTCCTCCCATTATTCTCCCCTTCGCAGCCGGAATCTCAGAGGCCGCATCGCACCAGGTGAGCCAGACGAACCGCGCGCCACCAGCCTGAGCACAAAGTCGGCCCGAGTGTTCGTCCGAGACCCCACACCTCCATATGCAGTATCGCTCTAACACCTCCTAAAACCTCCAGAGTCTATGTCCTCACGCTTCTCCCGCCCATCACATCCCCATCGCGCGCACTGAACCTGCGCTGCTGTCCATCGCTCTCACCTTGTCTCGCGCATACAATGGCCCGCACGCAGATGCTCTCGAGCGAGCCGACCAACATCGTCCCGCAGCCGGTGTCCATCAGCCATGTGTGCGTGCACCTTTTCTTAGCGCGCTGACGCGTCGCTTGTTCGCGGACTGTAGCCCACACTGATGCACCCTGCGACACAGGCAACTCAGAGATGTGATGCTATGCCCCGACGAGCCGGGCGTCGTCGACTTTGTGCAGGGACAGAACATCCTCGAGCGCGACATCACCGATCCCTCATCCGTGAGTCTCCCTCCGCCCACCTCCGCTACCGCCACTGTACCTCTGACTATAACCATCTTCCAGACCCCCACGTATCTCGCGAACCTAAACTTCGTGCCCAACACCATCGCGTCGCTGCCCGTCCCCGATTCACACGAGCGGCTCGTCGCCGCCGGCGGGCAGGAGGCCGAACTTCACCTCTCGCTGCACTCCGGCCACCCGTCCTCAGCACGCAGGCGGGGTTCCCGCGCACCTGTGCGTTCGCAACGGCTGTGGCAGTACGACTGCGTTCTCTCGGGGTCGATCAACAACTCGGTGCTGCTGACGTCGCTGAGCCTCACACGCTCACACGAGAGTAGCGCTGAGCCACGCGTGGCGGTCAGCAATAACGACTGCACGGTCAAGTTCTATGACGTCAATGTCAGGGGATCGAAGGGCGTTGATGGGCCGCCGAAAAGGATCAGTGAGGCGGGAACTCTGAGGGTGGATGTCCCTGTGAATCATTGTGCGTCTCCTCTCCTTTTTTCCTCTGCCGGATACACCTGACACTCGTGTGCTGCAGCCTCGATATCGCCCGATGGACGCACGCTGCTTAGCGTTGGCGACTCGCCGCAAGTCTACCTCCACGCATTGACGGGTGGCGCACAAATCACATTTACGCAACTCTCAACGCTTACTTTGCCCCCCTTCGACGAGATATGCGTCCCCACCTATGCGTCAGCGCTCCCGGCATGCTTCTCGACCGCCTTCTCGTCGTGCGGGACAAAATTTGCGGTAGCTTCGCAGGAGGGCATGGTCGTGGTATGGGACGTGCGGAGCTACAAGCCGATGAAAGTTTTCCAGACGGACCGGACTCGGAGCCCAGGCCGGGTGGGGAACAACGCGGCGAGTGGGTGGTTGTACGAGGACTCGTGGGACTGGGCGAGGGCAGGGTCGAGGGCGCCCGGATGGGGCGTGCGGAATGTGAAGTTCAGCCCAGCAGGGCACGGGGGAAAGGAACTGATGGTGTTCACGGAGGTTTGTCCTATCATATATCTGACTTCGATTCTGGCCGCTGATTCTAAGAATACGCAGCATACATCCCTCCTGCATGTCATCGATGCGACGACGTTCGAAAACGAAGAAATTATCCGCGTTCCATCCGTCATCGAAGACTCATCCGCCCGATATACATCCCAGCCGCCCACCCCACCGGTCCCCGAGTCCGAAGCAGCCGCATGGGCGTCCCAGATCCCGCGCCTCCCACCTGTCCCTCCACCCCAGCCACGCATCGTGCTCTACAACGCCCGCACGGGCAGCACCACTGATCACACTTCGCGCTCCGCACCCGGGAGCTCGAGCTACCTTAGCGCGCACACCGCCACAGTCTCGCCCGCCCGCGCGCACCACTACCGCCGCAC